>CM070629.1:27293916-27522900 GCA_036346255.1 Ampelocalamus luodianensis
GACCTCTCCAAGTTCGAGATCTGGGCCTTAGGATCTTTTCCGAAAAATCCTAAGTCTCTGGACCTCCCACCATATAGAATCCTTGCCGTTAAAGACCTCCGTAGGTTAAATCCCGGCCGCTAGGATCACCCTCCTCCTTGGGGTCCTCTTTGCAAAGACCTCCTTGAGGTCCTGCATGCGAAGAGGTCACCCCGCTGCTTTTGTCAAAACCGCCTCTCGGACCTCCTTGGGGTCCTCCTTGCAAGGTCCTTCCTTGGTCGTTTTCTAAAACCACCACCTGAGCCACCCCACCAAGGTCCTCTTTTGCAAAGGACCACCCCTGGTCTTTTGTAAAGAAAAACCTTCAAAACCACCCCAGGGTCCTCTTTACAAAAGACCACCCCTTGGTCTCTTTGTAAAGAGAACCTCATGACCTCCTCGTGCTGGTCTTAACCATGAGGACCTCCCCGCCTAGATCTGGACCGCTCAGGACCTCTCCTATGGAGATCTGAGCCATCCAGATCTCTCTCTGTTAAAGCACTGTGTTGGAGGACCTCCCCGAGGGAAATCTTGGCCGTTAGGACCTCCTCGGTGAGATCCTAGCCGTCAAGACCTCTCGCTGTTAAGCACCGTTTAGGTCCTCTCTCCGCTCAGATCTAGACCGTTAAGACCTCCCCTCGGGAGATCTTAACCGCCCAGACCTTCCCTTTAGATGGATAGCCGTAGGACCTCCTCGTGGAGCTCGGGCGCGGATCCGGTCGATGGCCACGACCTCCCTAGCGCGAGAGCTCCTTCGCGGCGTGCGTGCATCCGATGGTCGGAGCCGTTGGATTCAATATCAACGGTTAAGACCTCCATTAAGCGCGATGAGGTCTTTGCGCCGGTGCTCGTCGCGAGTTTTGGCATCTGAGCTCGTGAGCCATGCGATCTTGGATCAACGGCCCACGACCTCCCGCTTTTTGTTGGTTTTCAGTTTAGTCCCGAGAGCTTTTAATTGCACATATTAATTGGTTTAAACTTCAAAATTTCATATCTTTTTCTCTGTAGCTCCAAATTTAACAAACTAAAGTTCTATAAATGCATCATTAAAGTACTTTAGCTTAGTATAGGTTTTGCAAGTAGTCTTTATCATGAAATTAATCATGTCTTAGATTTAAAACTTAGAAAAATCATAACTAAATCCTTTTAACTCCAAATGACCTGAAATTTTATATGGGTTACCACTATACCAGAGGTAGCTACCATAAAAGTTTCAGCTTCAAAATCTTTCAGAAAATATTTTTGCTACAGATGTTAATTATGGCGAAATTAGGTTTTTAGAGAATATCTTTTGCACCACAAATCCAAATTAAGTTTTTCCAGTTTCTATGTCTAGGTATGTTCGTATTTTACCTTGTGTATAAATTTCGTCACATTTGGATAATTTTGCTTGCTCTTTTGTTTAAGTGTTGCTCGTCTTATTGGTTGTTTTCGCTCTTTCGCTTAGGATTCGATATTTGCGGTAATCCAGAAACGACCCTCATAACAAATTGAGCAACCGCATAGCGAACAAGCGAGTTTGATCATTCCCCATTAATCCCATTACTTTTAAAGTCTAATATTTTGTTTAACTTCTATGTATGCATTGCTATTTTGTTGTTAAATTGATTAGTTAGACCTCTAGTTGCATAATCTGTAGGTAAATAATTATCCTCTACTACGAGCCTAGGTTATTTCTCTGTGATTAGAGTTCGTTGGATGAGCTCTTGTCACTTAGTAGATTCGAATAAATATTGCTTAGCCATGCCTAGCATCGGTAGTATTGGGCGATCATCGACTTAGTCGGTGATCTTGATCACACAAATACTTATATTATTCCATTATGTCCAACCCTTGTGTTTTACCATTTTGCAAATCAAAACTGAAAACAAAAATTATATCTTGGCTTGGGCACAATGGTATGTTGGGTGATCTGTTGGTGTGATGGAATGGTGCCTAAGTCCCTAAGGACCGAGTTACTTGTGCCATTGATCCAAGCAATTATGCGTGCTAACCACACGAGGGGATATGGAACCTCTCTTGACTAAGTACTTTGGGAGGTGTTAATTATGAGCTGGTCGGTGGGTGTGTTCTGTGTGTGTGTGTTTGTGGTGTTGGAGGAGCATTAGCGGACCGGTTAGGCTGTTTAATGTGTCTTTCTCCGTGGGTTGCGGCTCTTAATTAGCATCGTCCATTGAAAGCGTCTTGTTAGACTTAGCCATGCCTGCATACCAAAGGAAGTGTGCTAACCGTGGCTGGTGGAAAGGCGGTCTATCGTGTGGGTACATTGGTACACCCCTGCAGGGTTAAAACTATTCGAATAGCCTCGTCCTAGGTTATGGACACGCTTGGTTATTTCCCACAAGAACTAGACTACAACCTTTTAAAAACTTAAACTTGACATGGGTGGTATGAAGGGGTACTTCATGCTATTGTTGTGGTGACTATGGGTTAGTCACTTCTAGGTTGGTGTTGTTCTATATCTATTGTTATAATTGTCTCTCTTTTATTTGAACAATAAAAGTTAATTGCAAACTTGCTTTGAATCTATTACCTTATTGTAAATGAAAACTTGCTTTATGCTGGAAATAAGTCCAAAGCCTCACCCACTTAAATAAAGCTTGCATGTAGTTAATTATAGTTCTGTTATCTCACACGTCGGTCTTGCAGTACAAAAACAAGTTTTGTACTCATCGCTTTACTTAATATTAATTGTTGCAGAGGAAGAAGGTGAGCCCCAAGGGCCTCACTTTTGTGAGTGTGTTGCGTTGTTTGGGACGATTAGCTTGGCGGTCGGTTGGTTGCCTTGTGGGTAAGGCACACCGATTGGCTTTTGTTTATCGCCATCTTATGGCCATTTGCTTCCGCTTGTGTATTTACTTATCTTTATGTCTTTTGGCGGTCGGCCTCTCTTTTAATAACTCTCTTATATTATCTATGTCTTTGATTGTTGCTTTTGCTTGGCTCTATGTGTATGAATGGAATTGATGCATGATTTTGTAACGGTGTGTATACTGCAGTGCAGGAAGTATACATATCTCGAGCTTGGTTTATTTGATTTGTACTGTTAGGACCAAGTGGATGGTTAAACAGTACAAGCCGAATAAACCGGGGTCCTCACAGTTTTCTCGGACTTGCGGGTTATTATCGCAGGTTCATCCAGAACTTCTCCAAAATTGCGAGACCAATGACTCAACTTCTGAAGAAAGAAAAGAAGTTCGAATGGTCGTCTCGAATGTGAGGAGAGTTTTGGATCCTAAAGGAATGCCTGACCAAAGCTCCAGTACTTATCTTGCCCGACATTCACAAGAGCTTTGACATTTACTGTGATGCATCTCGCCATAGGCTTGGTTGTGTACTTATGCAAGAAGGCCGAATGGTGGCTTATGCATCAAGGCAATTGAGACCTCATGAGTTGAATTATCCCACTCATGATTTGGCACTTGCAGCGGTCATTCATGCTCTGAAGATTTGGCGCCATTACCTCATTGGTAATCGTTGCGAAATCTACACCGACCACAAGAGTCTTAAATATATCTTCACCCAAGCCGATCTGAATTTGAGGCAAAGAAGATGGCTTGAGTTGATCAAAGATTATGATTTTGGACTCCATTATCATCCAGGAAAAGCAAATGTGGTGGCAGATGCCCTAAGCAGAAAGTCTCAGTGCAACTGTTTATTGGTAACTCCCATTTCGGCAGGCTTGTGTGTTGCAATGCAACGTCTGCACCTGGAGATAATTGAAGAAGGTTCTCTCGCTGCCCTTAGTGTGAATTTTACACTCGAGGACCAGATTAGGGAAGCCCAGAAGGCTGACTTGGAAGTTGCTCAAATCCGGGAAGCATTGAAGAAAGGCAAAGCCAAAGGTTTCAAGGAAGATGCACATGGCACTCTGTTGTACGGAAACCGGTTGGTGGTGCCTTTTGACCGTGCCTTGAGTGAACTCATTCTCAAAGAGTCTCATGACTCTAAATTTTCTATCCACCCTGGTAGCACCAAGATGTACCAAGATCTTAAGAAGCGGTTATGGTGGAGCCGAATGAAGCGACAAATCGCTCAATTTGTGGCGGTGTGATGTATGCCAAGAGTCAAAGGCGAGCATTTGAAGCGGCGGTACTCTACAACCCTGCCCATTCCCAAGTGGAAATGGGAAGAAGTTGGCATGGATTTTATCACCGCCTTCCAAAGACTCAAGCTGGGTCCGATTCTATATGGGTGATTGTTGATCGTCGCGAAGGTTGCCCATTTTATTCTGTCAAGACCACTTACACGGGCCAAGCTAGCGAGTTGTACATCTCGAGATTGTTTGTCTCCATGGTGTACCAAAGTGATCATTTCGATAGGGGTCCCAGTTTACCTCTCATACGGAAGTGCTTGCACCAAGCAATGGGAACCAATCTATCTTTGACTCCATACCACCCTCAAACAGATGGACAAGCGGAAAGGGTGAATCAAATTTTAGAAGACCTTCTCCGAGCACGTATCTTGTCCTATAGCAAGAACTGGGAGAAATGCTTGCCGTTTGCGGAGTTCTCCTACAACAACAGCTTCCAATCAAGCATTCAAATGTCCCCCTTTGAGGCATTATATGGGAGAGCTTGCAGGACACCTTTGAACTGGTCCGAAACCGGGGAGAGGCCATTTTATGGTCCAACCTTGGTAGAGGATGCAGAAGAACAAGTTCGTGTCATCTGCGAACGACTACGGACGGCTCAATCTCATCAGAAGTCCTATGCTGACCGCCGTCGTCGTGATTTGAGTTTTGAGGTGGACGATCATGTCTATCTTAAAGCTTCTCCAATGAAAGGAACACATCGTTTCCAAGTCAAAGGCAAATTGGCACCTCGCTACATCGGACCTTTCCGAGTTCTAGCAAAGTTGGGACCGGTGGCTTATCAAATAGAATTGCCACCATCACTTGCGGATGTGCACGATGTTTTCCATGTTTCCCAACTAAAGAAGTGTATTCGTGTCCCAATTGAAGCCACTGAGCTAGAAGAACTTGACCTACAGCCGGATATTTCTTATCGGAGCACCGATTCGCATTCTTGAAGAAAAGGAGCGCAAGACGCGAAATCGCAATATCAAATTCATCAAGGTTCAATGGATTAACCATACTGAAGATGAAGCAACATGGGAGCGTGAAGATCAAGTGCGAGCTAACTATCCAGATCTTTTCCGTTCTACTTAAAATATCTTCGAATCAAGAAAGGAAGGTTTAAACAAAGCGATGGGAAGAAACAATGTAATAGCCATTCCATGTAACCTTACCAAGATATCATAGTACTATCTTTGAAGGAAATCAAGACAACGGATGTGATGTCTTCTTGTAAAACTTTTCTATCCAACTTCCCCTCTATCGATCTCGGGGTCGAGATCTTTTGTAAGGGGGGAGGTTTATCACATCCCCAAATTAATAAAGAGGTTGATTATGCATCTCATTAGCATGCATCCTGTTTTGAAACTTTTTAATTACATATTGTACTTGGAAGATCTCAAAATACTCATGAAACATCCACTTTAAATTGAACTCCAATCTTAAAACTGAAATAAATGCTACTAAAGTATCTGTGGAAATAATTTATTCAAATACTATATTAATTATCACGAATTAATATAATTTTTCCCAAATTTTTGGGACTGGTTTGAACCTTAAGAAAATTCAAACACTCTTAAAATACCTAGTCTAAGTTTGAATTTATATATCACAAAATACATCATGAACAGTAGGGTTCAATAATTTTTATGGACATTAGGTTATCCCAGGAAGCTCCACAAATTATTTCATGATTTTAGGAAATTTATTTCTATTTTTAAGCCCTTGGTCAAAGTGGAGAAACTATTTTAATTCTCAGTCAAACTCAGACCGAACCAGGCTACTGTTCCTCGGGCTCGAGTCCGACTCGGCGAGCCGACTCAGCCCAACCCCCTAACTGCACCATCGCATGCAACCGTTGGATTATGGATCAACGGCCTAGATCGCGTACCCCTTCCGACCTGTCCGAACACCTCCCTAATCTCGGCCGTCTGGCGAGATCCAGCGGTGCGCATCGAATCACTTAACTCACGATCGCGCGCGCTTTGTCTCGGCCCGACGACGTGGGCCCAAGCGTCGGCCGTCCGTCGCGACCTCGCGCAGAGCTCCACGCCACGCGGCGCGGCGCCCGACGCGGCGCGAGCGGAAACTTCGGCAGCGTCAATCCGCGGCTGCCGTTGGCCACTCCGGAGTTTCTTCACCTCACGCCGCCTCCATCTCCGTCATTTCACGGGCATAATACCTCGGCACCCCTTCTTCTTCCCACTTCTCCTCGCTTGGCCGAGGGGGGAAGCTCGTACTAACTTCTCACGCAGTAAACTCCCACCGGGATGCCATTCTTTTCTTTGTTCCATGCCTTCTCCATTTTTACTAAGTTCGATTCTTGTTCTTGCTTGTAGCCTCGGTTCGTTTTAGTGCTCTAGCTCACGTCGAGCGCGCTCTCAGGACATCTTCTTGCCATCTTCGCCTCGGTGAGGTACTTGAACTTTCTTTAGCGTCATATAGTGCCTTATAGCATGGTTGTGATAACCCCAAACTTATTTCAACAATGCACTGACGCCGTGGATTTGAAGAAATTAGGCTTTGGTTGAAGAACAAACCTTTCATCTTCCACTTTGATTCGGTAAGGCTTATGTCGATTCCTTGCTATTATAGCATCCTTGCGAGATCTTAGAGCCATCGAGCATTCATTTGTTTTACTTTTGCTTCCAGTATCACGTCGCGTGAAACCATATCATCACCATTTCCTTCTCGGTCGACGCGGCCCAGTGATTCTGAGCTTCCTCGAGCATCATTCTTCTCTAGGTAGCTCACTCATAGTCCTTAGGACCTGGGCACTCTCTTGTATGTCATTGCGAGCTTCTTTTCTTTGCATGCACTTTTGCCGTAGCTTTGCGCGCCGCTTAGCTCCGGCTGGCAAGCGGTGCGCAGGCACCGGACCTCGCCACCACCTCTCAAAGCGGCGTAGCACTATTGCGAAGCTATCACGGTCTTGGTGGCTCGCCATGGCGCGTGGCGCCGCGTGAACCACCGGGCAACCTCGCGGCGCATTGTCGTGCTGCGCAGCTCTCGTAGCTATCCGTTTACGGCAAATGGCGGTCATTAATGTTTAATGATTGGGTTAGCATTTAATTACTTGTCTTAGCGTTGTAATGGGTCACTTACACGTGGGCCCGAAACGAGAAAATGGCGAGGATTAAATCTTAGCAAAGTGACCGACGGTGGGCCTAGTCATTAAGCCGTGCACCTTGCGCGTGTGTCGAGAACTAAGTCTCGTGGGCCGAGCGTCGACGGACGGGACCACATGTCGATTCGGATTTTAAAATCTGAGTTAATAAGAAATGGCACTATTTACGGTCCCGCATGTCGACCACCGCAGCTAGCGCGTGGTCGGTAGGAAAAGTTGCAAATACTTTATGAAATTCGAAGAATGTTAATTTGTACACGAGAATTGGTATTAACTTCAAAATGCATAACTAAATCATTTTAACTCCAAAATGGATGAAACCACTTACGATAATTTTTATTCTTAATGAACTTTATACTAAAATTGGCTTCAAACTTGTCTCTGTAACAGAGTATTATTTTGGAAAATGAGCTATTAACACTATTATTTTACAAAAGGAAATCTTGATAACTTTAGAAATTCATAACTAAATCATGAAAACTCCGATTGGAGCAAACTCAACTATTTTGAACTTGTAATAATATTGGCTATTTATCCTTGTAATCCATGTACTCATCACTGCTCTACAAAATTTCACCTCATAATTAAATTACATAAATGAAGGCATATTGAAATCTGAAATTCAAACCACCATAACTTTCATATACTAAATCAAAATAAAATAATTCTTTCACCAAAAATCATTTAAAATCATGACTTAGCTACTGTAGAAAAATCATGCATTTTTAAGCATCTTGATTTTTGGAGTATTTCTCGATGTTTATTCGGTATTGTATTTATATAGATTCCGAGCTTATCGATATTGACACATACGCTACTAAGGGAGAGAAATTAGCCTACCAGCAAGGCAAGCGTCCTTTGAACTTTCTTTTTGCATCATATTTGATCCCAATTTTGTTAGGGTAGATGCAATGATAATTGCTTGCATGATAGTTTTATAATGTCGCTATTTTTGTGATGAGTAGTTAGACACATCCTATTATCTTGTCATTGTGGCTATCCATGAATTACTCCAATACTGAAATGCTTATGATAGGATGTATAAAATAATGTTGTTGGAGTTTGCTTAGCCATGCAAGTCTAGAAACGGTAGTTTCATTGTCGGGAATAACCCGACAATTATGGGATAAACACCACTCTCTTTATATACTTTTGTTTCAGATCTTAGTATCTGTTTTCTAAGTTAAATTTTTCATTTTAAATGAGTTTTTAGTGCCGGACAAGTGATGGCTAGTGATGGTGCCTTCGTTACGCGAGAATTGGAGTGCGTGGTTGGACTTGTGCAGACGATTAATGTGAAATTTTAGTAACGTCGTTGATTCAAGTACATTAGTTGCTATCACCGCGGGTTGGGAGCCATATGGTTAAGTAGGAGGAAGGTTTTATTGTGTTAAGTCCCACGGTGGTGAAATTTTAAGGGCATAGGACCGTGAAATCCCGTGTTCCTTTGGGCCGATAGGATGGGGCGTTAACGTCTTGTGTTTCCTAGGATATATAGGATGGGCGTTAACGTCTTGTGTTTCCTAGAGCCATGGGTTGAGGACTTGGCTCAATGGGATCTTCTTGCTTTAAACGATCGTATCTTGATTTACCGACCGGCATACCATAGGAAGTATGCTATATTCGGAGGCATGCGAGGCTTACGGGCTAATCAAGTCGTGTGGGTAAAGTAGTACACCTGCGAGGTATAAATCTATTCGAATAGCGTGTCATGATTATGGACAACCGCTTGAGTTCGGGAGTTACTATTGTTAGACTTGAAATTAAAATTGTGGTTATAACTTGGTATCGACATGAATGGGATGTTCATGCTTGTTGTTGTATTAAAGTGGACCGCCACTTTGTTGTTGATATGATTCATTTGTTATTGAATTCATTACTTATTCACATGTTTTACTTCTACTTCAAATCTGATTTTGAAATGGCACTTGAAAAACTAGTATGTGTAGGTTGTTCGATGTGCGTCTCTTTATAAAATTAAGCCAATATGAGCCCTTCCTTTGAATGACCTTATGCATAACTATTTTTATTTGTGTAATACTTGCGAGTACTCTTTGTACTCGGCCAGTGTTCTTGGCTTTGCGGTGAGAGGATATTGAAACCGACGA
This sequence comes from Ampelocalamus luodianensis, assembly GCA_036346255.1. Taxonomy (NCBI): domain Eukaryota; kingdom Viridiplantae; phylum Streptophyta; class Magnoliopsida; order Poales; family Poaceae; genus Ampelocalamus; species Ampelocalamus luodianensis. Next base: position 27,303,245 of record CM070629.1, read on the forward strand.
GCTTGTCGGTGTTGATTTAGGCGACAACGATGAGTAGTTTGCTATCATCTAACTCCCAGTTGGTTGCCGATGGGTTATGGGGCATACCATTGCTGTTCTTTTGGTCTATTTATGTGTTTCTGCTGCTACTTATACTCTCTTTTAAATTTGGCCGGTCGGCCACTTGTATTAGTTGTAAACTTGGAACTATGTTGTATGTCTTTTGAACTAGTTATGTATGAATGTTGTATGGATGTGAGCAACGTTGTATGAGAGTATGACTATATTGGTCGCTGATCTTGGGAGCCAATATAAGTTGTACTCGTGGTTCATGGCTTCCTATTTAACTCACTAAGTGTAGCGTTTGACTTGTTGGAGAACCGACAATCATGTAGTGCTCGCAGAGGAGCGGCGCGCATGATCGTCGGGGCTCTAGTTTGAGTTAAGCCTCTCATTTAGATGGAGTTAAGTTGGAATCCATTCACGGGAGACCTAGAGTTATGTACCTAAGGCTTTGATTAGTCTCGGTCTTATGGAGATAACTCCGGGGTCCCCACAGATGTGAAGAGGACCACCACAATGATATGTGGTATCTTGACACCAGGGCCAGCAACCACATAACGGGCTGTAGGAACGTCATCGCCAAGCTAGACATCGGTGTTACTGGATCTGTCAGAGTTCGATGATGGCTCGATCATTGATATTTTTTGACATTGTACGGTACTGTTCCCGTGCCACAACGGAGAGCACCACACGTTGACGAGACTGTACTACATCCCTCCGTTGCGGAGCAACATCATCAGCCTTGGGCAGCTCGGTGAGAACGGGTGCCAAATGCTGATCAAGGGAGGCATGTTGTGAATCTATGATCACCAATGACAACTTCTCGCTAAGCTGAATAGTGCATGCATCTAGTTATATGTTCTCTCCCTGGACATAGCACGACCAGTGTGTCCGACGTCATGACTCGACAACGACGCATGGTGCTGGTACACCCACTACGGTCACCTCAATTTTGAGGTGCTCCGGAAGATGGTACAACGTGACATGGCGCGAGGACTTCCGAAGATCGACCACGTGAACCAAATCTGTGATAGCTGCCTGGCAAGGAAGCAACGTCGTACTCTGTTTCCAGAGGAGACCAAGTATCACGTGGAGAATCTCCTCGGGCTGGTGCAAGGTGACCTGTGTGGGCTGATCATGCTGGCAACACTGGGTGGGAAGCGCTACTTCATGCTCCTGGTCGACGACCTTAGCCGCTACATGTGGTTGACACTGCTAGTGACAAAGGACGAGGCGGTAGTAGCAATCAAGAACTTCCAAGTCGGCGTCGAAGTGAAATGCGGCGAAGTGCAAGTGCTTCGCACTTATCCACGTGGCGAGTTCATGTCAGTGGAGTTTGGTGAATAGTGTGCAAATCGCGGTGTCAAGTGACTCCTCGGCGCCATATTCACCGCAGCGAGAATAGCGTTGTCAAACAACGAATCGAGGCGGTGATCGCAATGGCATGTAGTGCATTGAAGCGAAGGACATACTAGGGAGTTACGGGTAAGGCGATCCAGCGGACCGTCTACATCCTTCACCACGCACAAACCCAAAGCGTCGATGGCAATATGCCTATGAGGCGTGGTATGGCACCGTCAAGCGTGCAATACTTTGCGTTTGGTTGCATCGCGCCGCGTGAAGGAGAATGCGACCAAACATCTAGAAGCTCGATGACTAGAGCAAACCCATGGTCTTCATTGGCTCGAACCTAGATCCAAAGCATACCAGTGTACAACCCCATCGGCAGCGCGTGCACATCACACATCGTCGTCTTGATGAGGTAGCAAGCGGGACTAGGAAGCGAGAGACCATGCACGGACGACTCGGTGAGGCGCTCATTGTGGAGTACATCTCTTACCCTATCGTAGGTGGTGAACAAGTCAACACACAAGGATAGGACATGCGGGTTGTGCGCCAAACATAGGATGCATACTGCTGGTGCCATCGGCGATAGCGACACCGGCATAAGCGGGTGTGGCGACATCGGCGATGAGTGAGCCCATCTATACGATCCACGGCGCCGATTGGGGTGGGGTTCGTGTCACCTCCTCCTAACGCCACACCTCCGTCTGACGGTGTATCATGGCGGAATCGTACGCTGTAGAATTTATATGATACCACATCTGTGGTTGAGCTCGGCGTCGATGAGTTGCACCTCGTGGCAACAGAAGAACCCGCTGGTTTTACCGACCCTGAATAGCACGAATGTTGGCACCGGACAATGCTTGAGGAGATGTGAGTTCCATCCATGAGAATGGTACGTGGCAACTTCTCGATCTTCCTATTGGTCACTGTCCAATTGGCCTGAAGTGGGTGTACAAGGTCAAGAAGGACTCGCACAGTGCCATCATTAAGCACAAAGCACGGCTCGTGGCAAAGAATGCGTGTAGTGCCAAGGCATTGACTTTGACGAGGTGTTCGCGTCAATCGCTGCCGAGTGCGTGCATCTTTTGATTGCACTCACCACACATGAGCGGTGGCCAATGCATCACATGGATGTAAAATCAACATTCCTTAATGGCAAACTCAAGGAGAAAGTCTCGTCGTGCAACCCCGGCCGTAGTTGATGGCCATGAGAGATGGTCCTAAATCTTCGCAAGGCATTTATGCGGTTTGCGACGGCGCCAAGAGCATAGAATGCTAAGGTCGACAAGCTGTCTATTGTCATTTGGGTTTCACGGAGTGAGTCGAACACGCTATGTACATGCGTGGCAATGGTGCGTCACGTCTTCTTGTGGGAGTGTATGTCGACGACTTGATCATCACAGGCGGATCGTAGGAGCTTACCAATTTCAAGGAGGAGATGAAGAGCTTGTTCATGATGAGTGATTTGGGCTTGCTCGGTTCTACCTCAGCATAGAAGTACACCATACCGATGGCTATATCACGCTAAACCAAGCGGCATACGCTTCGAAGATTTTTTAGAAGAGTGGCATGGTAGATTGCAATCCATGCCATGTTCCGATGGAGGCCAGGTTCAAGCTGAGCAAGGTGAGTTCAGCTCCTCCTACTGACGCCATGGCATACAGGAGCATCATTGGGAATTTACGGTACTTGGTGCATACACACCCTGTGTGAGTCGTTTTATGGAAACACCAACCACCAAGCACTTGGCATTAGTCAAATACATCCTCCCGTACATTGCTGGTACTCAGAACTATGGTTATCGCCATGCAAGGAAGACAGAGGAATCATGACTGGTTGGCTATAGAAATAGCGACATGGCTGGTGATGTCGACGACCTCAAGAGAACCACCAGTGTGATGTTTTTCTTCGGCAGCAGTCTTGCCAGCTAGCAATCTAAAAAACATAAGGTCGTAGCATTATCCTCTTGTGAGCCCAAGTATATTGCTGCGATGATGGTGGCGTGTCAAGGTATTTGACTTGCCCGCCTACTTGGTGAGCGGAAGAACGAAGAAGCCAATAGCATCGTGCTCAAGGTGGACAATAAGTCCGCTATCTCCTCGGCAAGAATATGGTCTTTCATGACCAAAGCAAGCACATCGACACCGGTGTCATTTCCTTGAGTCGTCAAAATGACAAAATTGAGGTGGAGTACATTAGCACTGAGAAACAGCTTGTGTACATCTTGACTAAGGCACTTGGCGCGTCAAGTTCAGGAACTACGTGCAAAGATTGGCATAGTCGAGATCAAGTAAGTGCACAAAGATTAGAGAGTGATTTGTTAGGTAATCTTTGTGTATATGGTATATTTAGATTTTTGAGAGAGTTTGTGTTTCATATTTAGGAATTATTCGTTATGGATACTAGAGTTGGTTTGGAATCCCTTCAGATCGTTAGAGTCTTTATCGAATCGAGTAGTAAACTGTACTAAATAAAAGGCATCTATTGTGTCAGTTTGAAGGAAGCAATAGAGGAAAGAAGAAAAACAAAAACTCTTGCCATCTAGGCTCTGTCAAGTGTGAGTCTTCTTACATTTGGTGATAGTTCTTGATTACAATAGTAGTGCGATGTGAGCTAACCATCATCTCGCCCACGCAAGAGAAGTGTAGGCGCATTTGCCTACTCCTCATTCAAATCCAAACCCGGTTGCACAGAGAAAAAAGAATGGGAGGTTAGGTAGGGCATAGAACCTTGAAGAAATAATTGAGAGAGTGTAGTGAACAATGTGTAGGGCTACGGGTAGGCTACACTAGCGCAAATTAAAAAAATTCTACCCAGTAAACCAAGATCACTGCGATTATAGATCACGGTCTTACCACTTGGCAGCAGTGCGGAAGTTGTTGCGACACGTCGAGCGGTGTAGTCGTACTAAGTTGATGCGTACGTTGGGGCGATGTAGTCGTACTACTTCCTCGTCCTCGTTGTGGCGTCCACGTCTGACCCTCTCTTGCGGTTCGTCCAGGCGCTACTGGATCGGCGCCTTCAAAGGTATCCACGTGCGGGAGAGCGGCGCCTGCCGGACTACTAGATCGCGCGGCGACTAGGGCGTGGGAGGGTGGTGGCGGGGTTTGAGGATGTCACGAAAAACTCATCCCTCAACGGTGCGTCCCTACCCTCCTTTTATAGGCGTCCTTATAATGGGCTTCTACGAATAGAGGCCCATTAGGACTCAATGCCGATCTAATTCGGATCCAATCCGAATTGGGCTTCACCCTAAGTGTGTGACCCTATAGGTTCCGCGTATGTTTAGACATGGCGCAAGTACACATACTTGGTCAATAGTTGGTAGCGGCCTCTAGAAAGGCGTGCCAACTCCTAAACACACGTAAAGATCATATCGGACGAACCATCACAGCGTTATGTACATGCCAATCCCTTTGTCTCACGATATTGGTCGAGCTCCAAGCTGACCACTCTTTCTCGATCCGTGATCCGGAATCCCTTACTAGGTTAACTCTTAACCTTAAGTAGCATGACCATGCATTTACGGATCCGATCACTCGAGGGCAGAGATATCTCTCGGTAGAGAGGGCAAATCCATCTCGTGACCATGCCTCGCGGCATGCTTCATGACAAACCAAAGCTACCTTTATAACTACCCGTTATGGAGCAGCGTTTATAGCCCCTAAGTAGGTCCATTCACATCTCAAGTACATGCGACAATCTCGGTCTAAGGACAAGGCGTACACATTGTGTAGAGAGAACCATAAGTATAATTGCTATGTCTCATGTTGGGTCGGTCCAACCCCATGTTCTAAACATGTGTCCACATTATTGGTTTGACATCTCCATGTCTATGACCTGTGAAACATGGTCATCAACCGATACATGTGCTAATCCATCATTCACGTGTGTCCTCACATGAACTCCGACTAGGGACAACTTTAGAATAACCATACAAGTAAAGAGTTTCACAAACAAGTCACATACTTGTTAATCAACACAAAGGTAATATTCAAGGAACATTTATTAAATCATGGATACAACGAAATATCATCATCAATATGATTGCCTCTAGGGCATATCTCCAACACAATGCTCATAGTACAAGCATAGTATGCCTACCATCATCTTGTCATCGTGCGTGAAGCATTTTCCTTTTAGCTAGGGTGTTTCCTACTCTACTCATTTGGTTAGCTTATTGTTGTCCTATCTTACGATTACACAAAGAAATATCGTGTCTCTGAGCCGCTCTCGGGCGACTCGGAGGTGACCGATTACGCGTGAGAGGCCCCGACCATTGCCCCTCCCCCTCATCGCTGCGCCGAGGGACCAAGGATCTCGTCTCCCTTCACGGCCTTTCCTCTCCTAGCTCAACTCCTTCGCCTCGTCTCCTCCTCATCTCCACAAGATTTCCTCACTGTGGACCAAGACCCCAGCAGATTTAGAGCACCCCTATCGTCCTCGACTCCCTCTCTCTCTAGATCTCGCAACCTCGATGTGGTGCTGGTGGCGCGCCTGGCTGCACCTTCGGCGGCTGCGAACGGCGCATCATGGGCAACTACGGTGGTGTTCTCACTGCGCCATCTCGGGCAGCCGCCGACAACGCTAGCCGAGTACACCCTCGGCCATCGAGCGGCAGCACCAACTTCTTTGATTTATCCATCATTGCAGTTCAACGTGCTTGTGAGCTTCCAGTTGACCAACGGCGGCATCGAGTGTAGTAGGGGCCACGGGACGAGCTGCACTATTAACATCGCAGCAGACGTGCCTCTCGGAGCGCGTGCGGGGGCTGCAGTGCCTACCTCATGTTGAATGGCGACATCTACTGCGCAAGGGGCGATATCGGTGGCTGTTTCTCTATTTTCTTCTTCTTTATTAATATAATAGGCGACTCTCCTGTCTATTCATTTCAAAAATTATCGTCCTATCAACACGCTCCCAAATGTTAGCGATAATCTTTTTAGTAGCAGGGATAAAGATTATAGGCTGGTTATTATGAATCATGATTGGATACCACTTCAAAATTAAGACATTGTGGATAGGAGTCACACTTGTCCCTCGGGTAATTAATGAAGTGATGAACTAAATAACACACATAAGGACAAAATGAACCATCCATTGGATGACTTTGCTTCCACTTGTCGGCTAGAAAGAAAATAAAGATGAAAGAAGGTTGATTGAAAAAGAACACGGTGTAGTAGGAGATCGTTGTCATTTTCATGGTAATTTGTCTCTTGATGCTAGTCATCTTGATTAACACATCTCCAATGTCTACTAATAATTAGTAAGACAACATTCTGCCACCTATACTAATTAAGCATCGGAAAGTAGTTTGACCACGATACTTGTTCTCCAAATAGTTCTGAGCCATGCCTAAAAGATACTACTAGAAAAGAAACATGCTTGCATGCATATGCAAATTTTAGGAGTTGTCTCAATTGCTTATACTTGGGTAAATTGAAGTGGGGAGGCAGTACATGAACAATAGAGAAAGAAAAACTAAAGTTATGAAGATTATGAAAATGAATTTATCAATATTGACCATATGGGGATAGCTCAAGGAGCGACATGAATTTGTTATCGTCAATTTAAGCTACTTACGAAAGGAAAAATTGAGGATTTGTCACTTGTAAGCTCCTTGATTTAGGATTTGCCACCTTTAATTTTCATCTTGATAATTTACCACTCCTAAGCACCAAATACACGTGATTTGACACCTCGTATTCGGTATTTTTGTTTTTATTTTGCATCAAAATCCAATTAAGAAGAAACTTAAAGGTAGCAAATGCTAAATCAAGGTGCTTAGGAGTGGCAAATCCATAATTTTCTTTATAAAAATAGAAGTTTTCTTAGGAGAAAAATTTTATATATAAAAGCACTAGAAAACAAATAATGACCATGATGGATGATAACTTGAGCTTGTTGGAGTTTGGTGCACATGCACACTTCATCGAGCCACGGAAGGTGTGATAGAAGCCAAATACGAGGAAAAAGCACTTGATCAAGCTCTAAACACGTAGGAGATGAAATATCATGCACTTGTATGGTACAATTAGACTCAATACTAGTTTAAAAATTTGGGAATAAGGTAGAATCTAGATGCTATATAAGATGGGTTCATGTGCCACAAATTAACTCCTAGACTTTTAGTTTCATCCTAATTGTTACTTAATCATATAAATTGAATATGGTAAGGCTTTAGTCCTAGTAAAGTTCCAATGCTCCTACATGCTAATGAAAGGTAGTAAAAATCATGAGAGGGGCGGGACCTGCCACCTCGCCTTATCTCTACCACATGCACAGACAACGAACATTATTGGTGAAAAAGTGGATTATGAATGCGCACGTAAATGGGTTCAAATGAGACCCTCATTTTGTATTTAAATATCCACTTTTTGACAAAACAATTAAGACACCTCCCAAAAATTGTTAAACATAATCTCTTGCCTATAGACCCACATTGGTGAAATAATGTTTTTTTGATATTCAACTCATCCTTTTGCACCACCACCAATCACCAAGCTCACACCACTCCGCATATATCTTCTAACTTCAAATGAGTGACACATGACAAGAGACTACCCTACCAAGATCCACCATTATTTGGATCTACACTACTCATTACCTAGTAATGCTTGGTGACGAACCATGTGATGGTACCCATGTGTTCCACAAGTTATGGTGATGAGTAATTGCCATCTTGGTTGAATGGATTTGGAGTTTGCTTTTGTGGAGTCCAACTAGGTTGGATCATCGGTCAGATGGACCATTGGGTTGGACCATTTGTACGAAAAGGTGTATTTTCATGTTTGTTTGCGTCGGATGATCCGGTCGATCGGACCATTGGGTCGATTAGCACAATGCATTTTGAGTTTTGAGTCGTTTGAGGTGTTGGTCGATCTAGTGGTCATGGGGTTTGCCCAATCTTTCATGGTGGTATTTCCAGAACAAATATGTGGAGCACAAATTACGATGCAATTCGCACTAGGATAGATAATACCCACAACCGCACGCACCACAATGCACGACCTACGACAAGGGGACCTCAAGATCTAGCGAACAAATACCTACACCACGGTAGGAACCCTCATGCCAAGATGAAATCATAGATTGGAATTCACAAGAACACACATAGAACAGGATGAACCCTAATGGCGAAGGCCAACACGCTGCAGCGTTTTAATTCATAACTCAACTCTCCCCTATATGGCCAAAGGCCTTTGGCTTTTATAGCCGGCACACATGCACGTACAAAAGGATGTACTCGACTAGAAGTCCTAATGCAAAACTAAAACATGTATAACTCCTTTTACATCTCGGAAAAAAAATAATTATTCTACCCAATCTAACGTACGTGACAAACAAAGACCTTGGATTTATTTTGTGAAGGACCCACTAAAACTAATCGGTTTGTTGGTGTCACGGCTATAGGTGGGCCCTACCCCATAGCTCGTAGAGAAATAAAGCGGTGTGGAGAACATAAAATCTTGTAGATGCACGCGTGAAGAAACCAGCAGTAACTACAATTCTTGATTATCCCGATTTCCTATGATTCATCCCACTGAATTTGACTTCTATCTCCTTGCTTTTCCCTTGATTTATCTTCTAGATAGGTACCAAAGAAAAACTTCTCTTCGACACTAATTTATCAAGTGCGTGATCGCACAAAATAAGCAAGGTGATTTCTTTCCTATTCCAAGCACCAAAGACGTCACACGTACTCATTATTTCACGGCGGCATCAACCAACTAGTTTCCATGCATCCAATACTCCTTTCCGAATGCATCGTGCATGTGCACATGTGTTGCTATGTACGCACACAACCCTTTGCACCATGCACATCTGATTTCCATGCTCCGCCGTTTCCTCATCTGCGACTGGTCGGACCCTTCCTCATGTGCACCAAAGATGCTCTCACGCACGCACCACAGGCCCAACACCACCTTGTTTCTCCAAGCTATGCGTGTGCACCGATGATATCCAGTTGCACACAAGAATTAATTTCATAAACAGAAATAGTAGGGTTGGCCGCATCAATAGAGGACTTTGAGATGAGTCTATTGATGATGTTTTGGGCTAATGATTAGTTGTTTATGATGAGATTATGTTGTTAAATGTTATGCTTGTCTTATGGTGCACGTAGGTGGATATGGAGTAAAGATGGTGAATTGGCAAGCATTGATGGCTTGATAGCTTTGGGCCTTTCCATACATGTTGTGAAACACATGCTGAGGCTATGTGAGACATGGTTGCGCTAACCATGGTGGTTTTAAGTTGATGGACATGGTGATGCTTAAGATGAGATGTGTGAGATGCACGTGTTTGCATCGTGAGCCATGAGATGGCATTATGGCGTGGTGATGCTTCCGGAGTGAAGCATGAAGGTATGCATCATTTGCTCATCAATTATGTCAATTGATGGTTATGTGTTTTGCGTGGTGCTACATGATGGGTTTGCTTGTTGGTCATGGTTGTAGGACTTCAGATCTAGCTATGTCATGGTGAGGCGGATAGGACTGGGGCTAAGCTAGGAGAGCTTAGGTCTAGTATGATCAAGGGATTAGGACTAAGCTAGGAGAGCTTAGGTCTAGAACGGTCAATGTGCTGCTGGTAGATGGCCGAGACTAATGGGGTGGTTACAAGTCGTGAAGACAAGGAACTGGTGATGGAGATGACGAGCAACCACGAGGTGGACCAAGACTAAGCTAAGAGAGGAGCTGAGGCATAGAATAGTCAAGGAAGTCGAGTGCTGCCATAGGGCAAGGTGGTGCGCTAGTGACTAGAACCGGTGCAAGTGCGGTGGTGTTCTGGTAGTGTCCAGAGCTAGAGAGACTTGCTAGTTGGGTCAGTAAGCACTTGGACATGTGTGCATTCATGGTGAAGACACATGATGAGCATTGGAGGAGAAATCTTGATCGAGTCAAGGTCAAGTGGAGGTTTCCAAAAGATGGGCGATATCTTCGAGGAGAAGAAAGCTACTATGAAGGTGGAATCCATCTGTGAGAAGGTATGGATGGTGTGGGGCATGATGATAGCTTTCCAACACATCCAAGAATGCATGATTCAAAGTTCGTATGAGAGTTATGCCTAGTTTTGTTAATAGGTTTTGGGAATGCCTAAATTGGTGTTGTAAGTTAGTTGAGTGGGTGGTTAGTAAGTGGGTTTTGAACCCCACCACCAGGTTAGGGTCTTGAGGAGGAGTGCATGGCTTGGCCACCACTATAAAAAGAGAAGAGGAGATGGCTTAGGAGCTACGCCTATGTGTGAGTTGAGAGGCAGCCCTTAGGAGAGGGTTTTGAGAGAGATTGAGAGGTTCTTGTGTGTGAGTTTTTTTTTGTCACTCTTAGATATGGAGTGTGTCTAGGGAGCATATGTAAAAAATCATACATCCCCAAGTAATAAAAGATCAAATTCCAAATACCTTGTGTCTTTGTCTCTCCATGTGATGGCTTGATTTGGTTTTTGTTTGCTCTCTTGTTCTTGATCTTTCCCTCTTGCTTTCGTCTTGTGATTTGGGTGTGCAAGGAATGGTAAATGATGGAATACATAGCTCATGTTCAGATCCATCCACCTAATGCATCAAGTTTTCAACTTTACCGGTTTCCTCTCTTCTTGATGACTATGGCTTGATCTTTGCTTTTGGCTCAACCTTGAAAAGTTTGGTTTTTTTGGTTTGCTTTTCTAGTGTTACCATGCATGTAGAATGAACATGCAAAATCTCATGTTGATCTAACACCCGAGCACTTCAAGATCAAGGATTTACCATTTCAACCCAGCTTTGGTGCAACTGAGTTTTGATAGAATGGGAAATTAGGTTACTAACATCGCGTTAGAGCGTAATTAGAGGAATAACACTCCGTTCGTCTCGGGCTGGAAAATAACATCGCGAACATCGAAAAATTAAATAAATGACATCCTGACTTTTTCAAAAAAAAAATTGAATATAGAAACTGAGCTCAAAAAATTATCAATTTTTTTTGTAGAGTCTCACGACATAGTTTAATTGATTGTGTATTTTTTTAAAAAAAAACTTTATACGTTCTGATTTTGTCTCTAAAATTCATTTAAGTATAGTGTTTGTTGGAATTTCCTAATATAGAAAATGAGGTCCAAACATAATGAATTTTTTTCCGAAGCTCCTTACATAGTGGACTTGATTGTGTATTTTTTCTAGAATTTTAAAAAATTAAGAAATGCAATTTCATCACATCTACTATGTGAGGAGTCTAATATTTCATAATGTAAGAAATTATGAAATTACATTAATTAATTTTGTAAAAATTCTAGAAATATTACACAATCAAGTCCACTATGTAAGGAGTTTGGGAAAAAAATTCATAATGTTTGGACCTCATTTTCTATATTAGGAAACTCATACAAACAGTATATTTAAATGAATTTTAGAGACAAAATTAGAACATATAAAGTTTTTTTAAAAAATACACAAGCAATTAAACTGTGTCGGGAGACTCCACAAAACAATTGATAATTTTTGAGCTTAGTTTCTATATTTAAATTTTTTTGGAAAAAAACCGGGATGTCATTTATTTAATTTTTCGATGTTCGCGATGTTATTTTCCAGCCCGAGACGAACGGAGTGTCATTCCTCTAATTATGCTCTAACGTGATGTTACTAACCTAATTTTCCCTTGATAGAAACAAGTCACAACTGTGCTCTGGTTCAAATTTCAGTAATTTGGATCCTCAGTTTGAAAGTTGTGCATGTTTTTGTATCAAACTGTGCTGCTGTTTTTTGTTGTTGTGCTGACCTAGATCATTCGACTCAGCCCAGATAATCCACCTCAAGTGTTTCACTAGACCATGCTAGCTTTTGGTTGGGTTTCTGTGTTGGTTTCCACTATGTGTCTTTGATCTGACCTTTGTAGCTTATAATAGCTATTAGACAAAAGATCTCTAGAAATATTTTAGGGGAAATTTTTAATGGCTCCTATTCACGACCTCTAGTCGCCAATGACGATCCTACACTAGGTAATGTCATTACCTCTCTCGACCATTGGATATGTGTGAGGACCCCAATTTATTTAGCTTGTGATGCTTAACCAACCACCTGGTCCTAGCCTCACAAATCAAATAAACTGATCCTCGAGATATGTATACTTCCCAGAAAGCAGTATACACACCTCGATACAAAATTAGACATCAACTCCATTCCAAACATAGAATCCAAACACCACACTACCAAACGGAAGATAAACAAATAGTAGAGTTATTACAGAGAAAGGCCGACAGGCCACAAGATACACAAATAAACAAGACGGACAGCGGAAGCAAAAGTGCCATAAGATGGCTATAAACAAAGCCAATCAGCGTGCCTCCAACCCACAAGGCATCTGACCGGACCGCCAAGTCTAGTCGTCCCACTAAACGGCAACACACTCACGTAAGTGAGGCCCTTGGGGCTCACCTTTTCCTCTGCAACAAAAACATTAAGCAAAGCACACAGTACAAAGATTGTCTTTGTACCCGCAAGACTGACGTGTGAACTAGCAGACCTGTTCATATACTACATGCAGGCTTGTTTGGTGGAGGCCATATGTTTCATTTGCATAAAGCCAATTTTCATTTTCAATAATATAATACAGTTTGAAGGCAAGTTTGCAATTCGTTTTAAATGTTGAAATAACAAGAAAGATAATAATAACAAAGAGAAAGATAAACAACCTAGAAGTGACTATCCCAATAGTCACTCCAACAATAACACGAATCCCGATTCGTGCCACCCATCAAGTTTTAATTTAAATATTGTAGTCTAACTCTTGATAAGCTTACCCAAGCGTGTCCATCACCTAGGACGAGGCTATTCGAATAGTTTTTAACCCTACAGGGGTGTACCACTGTACCCACACTTGATCGCCTTTAAGCCAAAGCACACTTCGAAGGTATGCCGCACGCCTAAGTCCTACGAGACTTTTTCCAATATTGTGTATTAACTACGAGCCGCTCGTATGGATAGAAATCCATACGCTTACATGGTAAAGCGAAAGACAACTACCCACTCGTGGATAAAGCTTTTGGACAACTACCATGCTCCCACCTCCATCCCTCCTGCGACCTCCTGCGACCCAGGCCAATACATGCCAAAGTACTAGGTCAAGAGAGGTCCCATACCCTCTAGTGTGGTTGTACGCGAAATGCTGGATAACGGTACTCACAAGATGTTCGGTCCTTAATTGACGGGCACCTTTCGATCCACACCCAACAGATCACACCAATCTTACCGTTGTGCGCGTCTAAATCATTTTTGTTTTGGTTTTGTTTTGCAATTAACATAGCACGAACTGGAATATAAGAACGATAATAATTTTATGTGATCAAGATCATCGACTAAGTCGACGATCGCCCAAATCTACCGTTAGCTAAGCATGGCTAAGCAAGCGAACTCGTAATCTACTAAGTGACGAGAGTTCATCCAATAACTCTAATCACAGCAAATAACCTAGGCTCAAGTAGTAGAGGACAAATATTTACTTACAGATTATGCATCTAAAGGTTTAACTAACCAATTTAACACAAAATAAGCGATGCATACATACAGTTGAAACAAAATATTAGACTTTAAAATACCGGATAAAATGATCAAATCGCTTGCACAGCCGCTGTTGCTCGAAATGCTCAACTCATTGCAGAGGATCGTTCTCAGGGTTACCGCAAATGTCGAAGCCTAACGATTGAACAAATAACAGCGAATAAGAACGAATAACACCGGCAAAATCTCAAAAATTCAAAAGCAACCACAAATCTAATCACAGAAGCTAGACTAAAACCAAAGGGATACAAAATAGCTGCTACGAAGATAATTTAAATTAGACATGGTTTCATGGTTGATCTACTCAAACTTACTTACTTACCAAGCTAATCACAAAATCAACCTCTTATATGTTTTAACCTTTCGACAGGCTTTGATGGTGATTGTGTGCACATCTATTATTTAAGCATCGAGTTAACACATCAAAACAACTAGCTACTCTAAAACAACCATTATTAGTTGAGATCACGTAACCTACAAGAAGCTATTGAAAACACTAACTAGTCAAGTATCCAACTATGAGATGCTAAACAAAATTCTAATTAACTTTGGGCTTTAATAAAATTCAGCTACTAACACACCTAAGCATCACACCCACAAATTTAAGGTTATCACAATTCAACATGCTACTACCCAAATCTTATCAGCCGATAAATCAAAAGTCAGAGACAAACAACATGATCATCTAACTATCCCTTTGACCAATCATGACAACAAGAGCTTGAAACTTAAAGATACTAACTAAATGATTTCATGTTAACCACTACAACGAAGGGAGTCATCCAAAGACTAAACAAGAATCTAAAGCATGAGCATGAAACTAGAATCTAGTTCGATCGACATGAAAACGCGACAACAGGAGACAATTGCAGAGAACAACACTAAAATACTTTCAAACACCCTTACCAATTTTGATCATGCAATGAGTGAACTCACGAACATTCATAAGCATGATTAGCGCTAATCTACAAAGCTTAAGGGAGATGGGCCCCAATGTCGGTGGAACAGAGAAGAGCACGTAGAAGAAACGAGAGGCTCGGCTGCTCTGGACTGAACTTGCGCCGGCGAAGGAGTGGCGGCGCGGGCGTGCGGCGGCCAAAATGGGTCGCCAAGGGGTTCTGGAAGCTAAGGGTGGTCGCGGTTTGCGGAGAAGCACGGTGGCGGCGCGGCGACGAGCAGCGGCCGGCGATGGGGTGACAAGGGGCGGCGCACGCAGAGGAAGACGATGAAAACTAGTGAGCGCATGGGCATCGGTGAGGCTCGAGAACTCACCGGTGTGCTTGGCGGCGAGCGGAGGGCACCGGAGTGGCTCGGCGGCGAGCTGCGGCGGCGCAAGGCGATCAACGGCAGCGAGCCCGAGGCGAGCGAGAGGACAAGTGAGTGACCGGAGAAGGAAAGTGGAGTCCAGGCGATGCTCACCGAGCGAAGAATTGAACTGGAGCTCACCGGAGAAGTCGTGGCGGCGGAAAAGGCGGTTTCGGCCGGACTTGGAGAAGAAAGCCTACGCGCAGCTCCACAGACGATGAAACCCGAAATTTCTTGAGGGGTTTACTTCCCAGGGAGGTGGAACACACCGTGACGCGGTCGGCGATGACCGAGCTCACCGGGCGGTGAACGCTGAAGCGGCGCGGCGATGCTCTCGGCTCTAAGAGCTCGGTGGAGAAGAAAGACAGTGGAGAAGAAAACGAAGTGGAGAAAACCCTCGGTGGCTTTTGTAGGAGCAGGCGGAGGCAGCGAGGTGAGACGGTGGGCGGTGAAAAGACCGGTGAGGCGAGGTGGCAGCGTGCATGCGGCGGCGGCGGCGAGAGCGCGGCGCGCGGCGCGGAGTCGCTCGGCGACGTGGCGGGGATGACCTGCAGGTGGGACCGCCCTGTCAGCGAGAGAAAAGGGGTGTGACTCGAGTCGGAGTCTGGTGCGGCGCGACGAGTGGGTTTAACTCGATCAATATCGTATCGACCGTTGGATCTGAGATGGACGGTCGAGATCTCTGTATGCATTCGGACCGGTCGATTGCGCACGCGAACGCGGACCGTGCGATGCACAACGGACGGTCACGATCGATTGGACTCGCTGTGCGAGTTAGAGCGGTGCGACCGAGCCATTTAGGTGCGGTCGGATTTGAGTCGGGCTCGGGTTCGAGCCCGACAAACAGTGATTTCTGATTTCGAGTTTAAAAAGCTGAGAGAGTTTGGGGAATTTTTAGAGGTAGTTCCCGAGCTCCAAAATTTCCGAAATTTTTATGGTAGCTACAAGGGACAGAGAAAAGTATTGCATAAATTTTCCAGAACTTTTTAAACATTGCATTGTTCTGCAGAAAATTCACAAGCTGCTGACCTAGGGTTTGACCAGAAATTCAAACTAGTTTGACTTGGCCATTTGAAATAGCAAATAAAATCTAAAAATTGTGAAATAATTCAGGGAGGTAGATAGGATGATCAAGACGATAGGAAAATTATTTGCAGAGGATGATCACAAGTTTGAAAGCTAAGAATTTGCTGACAACAATTTCCATTCACAAGAATTCAATTCTAGAAAATGGAAATTGGTAGGGAAAATTTGGAAAACTTCCAAATGATTTGATGAGACAACAAAAGTTTTTATTTCTCCTCATATTTTACATTTGAAATACAAACCCTAAGTTAGGGCTGTTACAAATCTCCCCTTACAGAATCTCGCCGAGATTACGATCACTGAGAGAAGAAGGGCGGGTGTCTGCTCGAGACGATCTTCCCGCTCCCAAATGGCTTCATCCTCGGAGTGGTTTGACCACTGAACTTTAAGGAACTTGATCACACGGTTCCTTGTTCTGCGTTCAGCTTCTTCGAGGACACGAACGGGACGCTCACGATAAGACAGATCTTCCTGCACATCGATATTTTCCAATGGCGTTTCCTCAACCGGAACACGGAGGCACTTCTTCAATTGTGACACATGGAAAACATCATGCACCCCTTCAAGTGTAGCTGGCAACTCCAACTGGTATGCAACGGCTCCCACTTTCTTGATGACGCGATAAGGCCCGACATACCGAGGAGCCAATTTGCCCTTAACACCAAAACGCCGATGACCCTTCAAAGGTGAGATTTTGAGATACACAAAGTCATTGGGCTGGAAACTCAGCTCACGACGACGACGATCTGCATAGCTCTTCTGCCTGGACTGAGCTACGCGCAAGTGCTCACGAATCAACTGCACTTGACTTTCCGCTTCATTGATCGAATCCGGGCCAAAGAACTGTCTTTCCCCAGTTTCTGACCAGTTCAATGGGGTTCTGCATCGCCTCCCATACAAAGCCTCAAACGGTGCCATACCGAGACTAGCCTGGAAGCTGTTGTTGTAGGAGAACTCGGCAAGTGGTAGGCACTTCTCCCAATTCTTCCCATAGGAAAGAACACAAGCACGAGCATATCTTCAAGCACCGATTGACCGCTCTGTCGACCATCGATCTACGAGGATGGTAGGCGGTCTTTGAAAGTAAGACGGTACCCATGGCCTCCTGAGATCGTGCAAAGTCGGGAAGTGAAAAGAGAACCACGATCGACACCATCGTTCGTGGCACACCATGCAAACTCACAATGCGGGATATGTAGAGGTCCGCCAATTTATCGATCTTGCCGAGCGGCGATGCGACCGGCGTAAAATGTGCTACTTTTGTCAATCGGTCAATAACCACCGGATAGCATCCTTCCCGAAGAAGCACGGGCAAACCGATGATGAAGTCCGTGCCTACCGAATCCCACTTCCATTCGGTATAGGTAAGGGTGAAGAAGGCCCGCCGGGCGATGCTCGGCCTTGACACGACAGCAAACATCGCATCTGGCAACGAACCTGGCAATCTCGCGCTTCATACGAGTCCACCAGAATCTCTGACGCAGATCTTGGTACATTTTGGTAGCCCCGGGATGGATGGACAAGGGCGAATCATGGGCCTCCTGGAGAATCAAATCCCGCAACTCGGGGATCTTTGGGACCACAAGACGTTGCCCAAACCATACAACACCGTGCTCATCCTCTGTGAAACACTTGGCTGATCCATTCCTGATGTTCTGCTTGATTTTACCCACACCATCATCGATTCTTTGTGTTTGCCTTGATTTGATCCACCAAGGTCGGTTGCACAACCAAGGCAACAAGGGAACCATGCTCAACCAAACCCAAGTTGAGACGCTGAAATTCTGCAAGAAGTGCAGGCTGTTGCTCTTGGATCATCAAAGTATTGCAGTACACCTTTCGGCTCAGTGCATCAGCGACGACATTGGCCTTGCCAGGATGATACTGAATACCCATGTCATAATCTTTGATCAATTCCAGCCATCTCCTCTCGCTCGAGGTTCGGATCCGCCGAGTGAACAAGTACTTCAAGCTCTTGTGATCAGAATACACCTCACAGCGGTTTCCGATCAAATAATGCCGCCAAATCTTGAGTGCATGAACCACTGCAGCAAGCTCCAAATCATGGGTGGGATAGTTGAGCTCATGAGGTCTCAACTGCCTGGATGCATAGGCAACTGCCTTGCCTTCCTGCATAAGAACACATCCAAGTCCCTGACGAGAGGCATCACAATAAATATCGAAGCTCTTGTGGATATCAGGAAGAGTAAGAACTGGAGCTGAAGTCAACCGCTGTTTGAGCTCCTGAAAGCTCTCATCACAACCAGAGGTCCACACAAACTTCTTGTCCTTCTTGAGCAATTCATTCATTGGCTTTGCGATCTTGGAGAAGTTCTCGATAAAGCGGCGGTAATAGCCCGCTAAACCGAGAAAACTCCGCACATCAGTGACTGACTTGGGCTGCCCCCAAGATAGAACATCACTGACCTTGCTGGGGTCCACAGCTATGCCTCCAGCTGAAAGAATATGGCCCAAGAATGCCACTTCCTTCAACCAGAACTCGCATTTGCTGAACTTCGCATATAGCTGGTGCTCCCGCAATTTGCCCAAAACAATCTTCAGATGCTCAGCATGCTCTTCTTCAGTATTGGAATAAATAAGAATATCATCAATGAAGACCACCACAAATTTGTCCAAAACTCCATGAATACTGAATTCATTAAGTTCATGAACAAAGTCGAGCATTGGTTAAGCCAAAGGACATGACGGTGTACTCATGCACCATAACGAGTAGTGAAAGCTGTTTTGAATATCTTCGATCCGATCCGACTGATGATACTCCATTCTCAAATCAATCTTTGAGAACACTGGCTCCATCAACCGATCAAACAGATCATCAATGCGGGCGAGGATATTTGTTCTTCACCGTCACCTCATTGAGAGGACGGTAATCAACACATGCGCAAAGTCTTGTCCTTCTTCTTCACGAAGATCACCGGACAACCCCAAGGAGATGAACTGGGACGGATGAAACCCTTTACTTGGAGCTCACCAAGCTGCTTCTTCAATTCTTCTAGCTCATTGGGAGGCATTCGATACGGCGCCTTCAAATCGAGCGATGCACCGCAGCAACTCAATGACAAACTCAAGGTCTCGAACCGAGGCATCCCTGCAAATCATCGGAAAGACATCCACAAAGTCGATACTATGGGAACATCCACGAATCGCAAGGTCGCTTCGCTTCTGATGCACATAGATGTGGCCCCTGCAGCTGCGGCGAAAATCCAACCTGCTCGCCTGAAGGGCTGGTGAGATAGACAATCTTCCTGGCACAATCGATTTGCCCCAAGTGTTGGGACAACCAATCCATGCCAAGAATCACATCCGCACTCACGAACCGAAAGCGAATAAGGTTTGCCAAAAATCCCACTCCTTTAACTACGATAGGAACATCCCGACATCAGAATCGCTCTCATTTCCGACCTCGGAGAGCGGATGAGCAAAGGAACTCCCAAAGGAACACAGTAAAGACCACTAGCAGCAGCAAATGATCTTGAAATAAAAGAATGCGATGCTCCGTAATCAAATAATACCGCAGCGGACGAGAATTAACAAGAAGTGTACCCATCACGACATCCGGCGCCTCCCGAGCCTCCTCACCGGTGAAAGGTGGTTGACTCGACCACGCCGCACTCGGGTCTTCGGATAACCTTCGTCGGTGGTGACCACTCCTGCCGCGTCCTCCATTAGACGAGGCGGCCGCAACACTCGAGGGCAAGCGTTGGCGTAGTGGCCCTTGTTGTGGCGGCGAAAACAAGTAACCTCGGCCGCCGGTTGCGAGGCCGCCTGTGCCGGATCGCAGCGCACGTGGTGAAACACGGCTGCGGTGGACGAGGAGCTGGTGCGATGGCCTCGGCGCGGTGGAGCAAAAGAACGGGCCCTCGTGCCGCCCGGCCGAGGACGAGAGGGTGGTGTGAGTAGACCGATGCGCCTCCCATTTGCGCTATGAGACTCGCCAGCGCCTTTGCCTTATGCTTCAGCAACAATGGCCTTATCTACCAAGGCACGAAAGTCGAGAAGTCCACAATAGATAGCTTGTCCTGCGGCTCCTCGGACAAGCCATCCATAAACTTCTCCCGCTAGCCTCATCTCGAGGCCACCTCTCCGAGCATAACGAGCCGGATGATTGAACTCGTGCAGTGCTCTCGTCACGATTTGCGCCCTTGCTTGAGCGCGAGGAATTCTTTCTTTTCACTTCATCATGCCATCGGGGATGTGGGCCCGACGAAAGGTCGACTGAACTCCTCCCACGCGACCACATGGCCGCGGGCTGCATGGCGAGATAGTTCTCCCACCATAAGAGTGCGCGCCTCAAGCCGGTGGGATGCGAAGAGTGCCTTATCCTGCGCTAACATTGAGCTATGTTGAGCTTCGCTCAACCATGCGCAGCCAATCATCAGCATCGAGAGGTCCTCGAGCGGGAGAAAGTCGGCGGCTGCGTGCGGAGGAACTCGCAAGTCCCATGAGTCCGGTGGTCGCCACCACCGGCGAGGAGTGGAGGTATTCTAGCAATAACCTCCAAGATGCGCGTCGATCCATGCGGTTTCGCTCGATCGGCGAGAACCTCACCATGGTCTGAGGAGGGGAAGCTCCTCATCATGACCAGCTCATCTGATCGCCACGCGCGTTCTCCGGCCATCCTGTTTCACTAAGACAAGTTAACAATAGCCGAAAACACGAAGTCGACAACCCACTGCAAATAACTTACTAACAAAGACAAAGCAAACACAAGACTTTTAAGTTACAAAACCAATTGACAAAAATCGACACTTAGCAAACTCATACATATCTTACCCTTATGCCCCCACAAATTTTTAATTAGACTAATTCTCTATGGTTCTCCCAAAGACCGATTCTACCGGTAGTAACTATCTTTTGAAAGGAAATAGAGAAACCAAGTTTTAAACTCAAATTAGAGTAAGATGAGAGTAGAAGGCTAAGATAGGTAAGGAGTAAATCTGAGAATCGCTAGGTTTTCATAAACCCTTTTATACTTTGAAATTAAGCTTTTCAAAATATCCTAAAGACGACTAAGCTTGGATTGCTACGGTCAGAATGGCTCTGATACCAACTTTGTGAGGACCCCAATTTATTTAGCTTGTGATGCTTAACCAACCACCTGGTCCTAGCCTCACAAATCAAATAATCGATCCTCGAGATATGTATACTTCCTGAGCAAGATACACACCTCGATACAAAATTAGACATCAACTCCATTCCAAACATAGAATCCAAACACCACACTACCAAACGGAAGATAAACAAATAGTAGAGTTATTACGAGAAAGGCCGACAAGCCACAAGATACACAAATAAACAAGACGGACAATGGAAGCAAAAGTGCCATAAGATGGCTATAAACAAAGCCAATCGTGCCTCCAACCCACAAGGTATCGACCGACCGCCAAGTCTAGTCGCCCACTAAACGGCAACACACTCACCAAAGTGAGGCCCTTGGGGCTCACCTTCTTCCTCTGCAACAAAAACATTAAGCAAAGCACCTGAGTACAAAGATTGTCTTTGTACCCGCAAGACTGACGTGTGAACTAGCAGACCTGCTCATATACTACATGCAGGCTTGTTTGGTGGAGGCCATATGTTTCATTTGCATAAAGCCAATTTTCATTTTCAATAATATAATACAGTTTGAAGGCAAGTTTGCAATTCGTTTTAAATGTTGAAATAACAGTAAAGATAATAATAACAAAAGAGAAAGATAAACAACCTAGAAGTGACTATCCCAATAGTCACTCCAACAATAGCACGAATCCCAGATTCGTGCCACCCATCAAGTTTTAATTTAAATGTTGTAGTCTAACTCTTGATAAGCTTACCCAAGCGTGTCCATCACCTAGACGAGGCTATTCGAATAGTTTTTAACCTGCAGGTGTACCATCAGTACCTACACTTCGATCGCCTTTAAGCCAAAGCACACTCCAAGGTATGCAACTGACTAAGTCCTACGAGACTTTTCCAATATTGTGTACTAACTACGAGCCGCTCGTATGGATAGAAATCCATACGCTTACATGGTAAAGCCGAAAAGACAACTACCCACTCGGGATAAAGCTTTCTGACAACTACCATGCTCCCACCTCCATCCCTCCTGCGACCTCCTGCGACCGAGCCAATACATGCCAAAGTACTAGGTCAAGAGAGGTCTCATACCCTCTAGTGTGGTTGGCACGAAATGCTCGGATAATGTGTACTCACAAGATGTTCGGTCCTTAATTGACCGGGCACCTTTCCAATCACACCCAACAGATCACACCAATCTTACCACAGTGCGCGTCTAAATCATTTTTGTTTTCGGTTTTGTTTTGCAATTAACATAGCACGAATCGGAATATAAGAACAAGAATAATTTTATGTGATCAAGATCATCGACTAAGTCGACGATCGCCCAAATCTACCGTTAGCTAAGCATGGCTAAGCAATCGAACTCGTAATCTACTAAGTGACGAGTTCATCCAAATAACTCTAATCACAACAAATAACCTAGGCTCAAGTAGTAGAGGACAAATATTTACTTACAGATTATGCATCTAAAGGTTTAACTAACCAATTTAACACAAAATAAGCGATGCATACATACGTTGAAACAAAATATTAGACTTTAAAATACCGATAAAATGATCAAACGCTTGTTCGGCCGCCGTTGCTCGTAATGCTCAACTCATTGCGGAGGATCGTTCTCGGTTACCGCAAATGTCGAAGCCTAACGATTGAACAAATAACAAATAATAAGAACGAATAACACCGCAAAATCTCAAAAATTCAAAAGCAACCACAAATCTAATCACGAAGCTAGACTAAAACCAAAGGGATACAAAATAGTCGCTACGAAGATAATTTAAATTAGACATGGTTTCATGGTTGATCTACTCAAACTTACTTACTTACCAAGCTAATCACAGAATCAACCTCTTATATGTTTTAACCTTTCGACAGGCTTTGATGGTGATTGTGTGCACATCTATTATTTAATCATCGAGTTAACACATCAAAACAACTAGCTACTCTAAAACAACCATTATTAGTTGAGATCACGTAACCTACAAGAAGCTATTGAAAACACTAACTAGTCAAGTATCCAACTATGAGATGCTAAACAAAATTCTAATTAACTTTGGGCTTTAATAAAATTCAGCTACTAACACACCTAAGCATCACACCCACAAATTTAAGGTTATCACAATTCAACATGCTACTACCCAAATCTTATCAGACCGATAAATCAAAAGTACGAGACAAACAACATGATCATCTAACTATCCCTTTGACCAATCATGACAACAAGAGCTTGAAACTTAAAGATACTAACTAAATGATTTCATGTTAACCACTACAACGAAAGGGAGTCATCCAGCACTAAACAAGAATCTAAAGCATGAGCATGAAACTAGAATCTAGTTACTGACAACAGAAACGACAACAGGAGACAATTGCAGAGAACAACACTAAAATACTTTCAAACACCCCTTACCAATTTTGATCATGCAATGAGAGTGAACTACTGAACATTCATAAGCATGATTAGCAGCTAATCTACAAAGCTTAAGGGAGATGGGCCCCAATGTCAGTGGAACAGAGAAGAGCACAGCCGAAGAACAGAGAGGCTCGGGCCGCTCGACTGAACTTGCCGCCGGCGAAGGAGTGGCGGCGCGGGCTGTGCGACGGCCAAAATGGGTCGCCAAGGGGTTACGAAGCTAAGGGTGGTCGCGGGTTTGCCGGAGAAGACGGCGGCGGCGCGGCGACGAACACGGCCGGCGGTGGGGTGACAAGGGCGCATCGCACGCAGAGGAAGACGATGAAAACTAGTGCGCGCATGGGCATCGTGAGGCTCGAGAACTCACCGGTGTGCTTGGCGGCGACGAGGGGCACCGGAGTGGCTCGGCGACGAGAGCCTGCGGCGGCGCAAGGCGCGCAACGGCGGCGAGCCCGAGGCGAACGAGGACAAGTGAGTGACCAGAGAAGGAAAGTGGAGTCGAGCGATGCTCACCGAGCGAAGAATTGAACCGAGCTCACCGAGAAGTCGTGGCGGCGAAAAGGCGGTTTCGGCCGACTTGGAGAAGAAAGCCTACGTGCAGCTCCACGCACGATGAAACCCGAAATTTCTTGAGGGGTTTACTTCCCAGGGAGGTGGAACACACCGTGACGCGGTCGGCGATGACCGGAGCTCATCGGAGCGGCCAAACGCCTGAGCGGCGCGGCGATGCTCTCGGCTCTAAGAGCTCGGTGGAGAAGAAAGACAATGGAGAAGAAAACGGCGAGGAAAACCCTCGGTGGCTTTTGTAGGAGCAAAGCGGAGGCGCGAGGTGAGACGGTGGGCGGTGAAAAGACCGGTGAGGCGAGGTGGCGCGTGCATGCGCGCGGGCCGGCGAGAGCGCGCGAGCGGTGCGCTGGAGCCGCTCGGCGACGTGGCGGGATGACTGCAGTGGGACCGCTGTCGTGAAGAAAAGGGTGTGACTCGAGTCGGAGTCCGTGCGGCGCGACGAGTGGGTTTAACTCGATCAATATCGATCGACCGTTGGATCCGAGATGGACGGTCGAGATCTCGCATGCATTCGACCGGTCGATTGCGCCGCCGAACGCGACCGTCGCGATGCACAACGGACGGTCACGATCGATTGGACTCGCGCTGTGCAGTTAGAGCGGTGCGACCGAGCCATTTAGGTGCGGTCGGATTTGAGTCGGGCTCGGGTTCGAGCCCGACAAACAGTGATTTCTAATTTCGAGTTTAAAAAGCTGAGAGAGTTTGGGGAATTTTTAGAGGTAGTTCCCGAGCTCCAAAATTTCCGAAATTTTTATGGTAGCTACAAGGGACAGAGAACAGCATTGCATAAATTTTCCAGAACTTTTTATACACTGCATTGTTCTGCAGAAAATTCACAAGCTGCTGACCTAGGGTTTGACCAGAAATTCAAACTAGTTTGACTTGGCCATTTGAAATAGCAAATAAAATCTAAAAATTGTGAAATAATTCAGGGAGGTAGATAGGATGATCAAGACGATAGGAAAATTATTTGCAGAGGATGATCACAAGTTTGAAAGCTAAGAATTTGCTGACAACAATTTTCATTCACAAGAATTCAATTCTAGAAAATGGAAATTGCTAGGGAAAATTTGGAAAACTTCCAAATGATTTGATGAGACAACAAAAGTTTTTATTTCTCCTCATATTTTACATTTGAAATACAAACCCTAAGTTAGGGCTGTTACAATATGAAAATTATTCTTAGTATATATAATTGAGATGTTTAATTTTATAATATATTATTTAAGAAAAAAAACTATAGCAACTTTGACTGATCAAATACTATAGAAGTTAATCTTAACCTTTGATTTTTTACCTAACCAATTGTCAACGATATAGCACAATGCCAGGCACCAAATCGATCATGGTCTTTTCCGACAGTATTAGGTTGGATAGTATATATGTGATTAACCAATCTCTCTCCTGCAACTTTGCATAAGTTAACTTCAGTCAAGTTTGTTCCCAACTAAACAAATACACACATGAAAAGAATTATAGCAATAAGTAATAACCATTAGCTATTCTTTCTCTTTTTTAGCTAGGGATTTTGCTACCCCTCTCGTTGGTCCAACCACCAACCTTGGTCGAAAACATGTGGCTCCCCGCATTACCCCAATATCAACACACTCCCAACTGTTTGTAGTAAACTTATGTTAGTGCTACTCTACCTAGATCCACTATTACTTGGATCTAGACCACTTATTACCTAGCAATGCTAGGTGATACCATTATCTCTCTTGACCATCAGATATGAAAATAATTCTTAGTATATATAATTGAGATGTAAATTGTATAATATATCATTTAAGAAATTAACTGTAGCAACTTTGGGTGATGAAATACTATATAGTAGTTGATATTAACATTTGATTTTTTTCCCTCTCCAACCATGCAGCTAATAACGCAATGATAGAAGTGGGAAAGCGTGTGGCCATTCTCCGTGAGGACTTAGGTACCTCCGATAAATTCCTAAATTCCTAGTGTGTGTAGGGGCGCGTATGCGTATGTGTGGGTGGTGTGTGTTGAGTGTGTGCATCCATTCAGTACTCTTTAAAAGGTAACCAAATAAGCACATAAAAATAATAGTAATAAGTAATAACCATTAGGTTGTTATCTCTCTTTTTTGGCTAAGGATTTTCCACCCCACCCTCACCGGTCCAACCTTTGTGGAAAACATGTGGTTCCCCACCATATTCTACCCCGATATGAATGACAACATATCTGGTGAATAAGCTCTAATTGGTGAACATGTGGACAAACTCATCCCCAACCGTTGGATCCAAAATGGGCGGGCTGGATGTAGGTGGGTGTCTCCCCATCACAATTACGCCATTTTGCGTTTACCACTCGCACGAACCACATGACTTTTGGGAAACCCCCCTCCAGTGCCTCTCCTCCCTTATCCCGACACAAATGCCCTCCATCCCCATTCGAGCAACGCCATGCCCATGGATTCTCATTCAAAGCTAGGGTTAGGGGTTTGCCGTCCTCCATCGCCGCCTTCCCCTCCCTCTCCGTTCTCCCTGCGCCATGCCATGGCTCCGCCTCCCCCTCCCTTGCCACCGCCTCGCTGGCCCCAGCCAATCCTCCCCAACCGACACCAAAGCACCAAAATCACAGCTAGGGTTAGGTATCTGGGTGGCTACCACCTGCCCCCTCGGCCCCTTCTCCAGGTGCTGCTCGGTGACTCCACTGGCATCCTCTACCGCATCAGGCATCCTACTCCTTTGTCTACAACGGCTCGCCACAATTTAGTGTGGGGGATTGGCAAAAGAAAAATGTGTGGATGTAGCAAGTTGTAATATTGGTTGTATAGATGTACCCTCAATTTTGTAGTTGAGAATTTTCATTTATGAAGTTTGATTCTGTTACTTCTTTCCAGGTGATGCTTTTTTCTGTGTGTTAAGCATTAGTGAGTAGAACTGAATGTGTAAGCAGGCACATTTGCAATTTGTGTGTCGTGGTTGTGTTGTAGAATAAATTTGAGAGACGAATCTGTGAGGAATTGACATGTGAATGCCTCTAGGTAATTGATAATGTTGATTCAGAAATTGTGAGAAATGAAATTCAGAAATGTTTCTTGTTTGCGAGAAATTATCTAGTGAATACTGTGTTGCTAAACCTATTGCTCAAGTGCTCAGAATAATCTAATTGATATTAAGTAGTGGAAAATGGCATGCATTTGAAAAATGGATAACCAGGTAGCATGCAGATGGGCAACAGTATGAGTGAATGAATGTGTGATGCGGCTAGGTTTAGAATTTTTGTGCTCTAGGTGCAACCGGGTTTATACTTTCTCAGATTTATCAGAGAACTGGACCGAATGGTATCAGGTTAATAGGAAAACAAGAAATTCATGCATAAAAGAATGGAACAGTTTCAACAGTTAATAAAACATGACATAGAGATCTGATTGAATGATTATCACATACATCAAGATAATTCATATAAGAAAATTACATACCAAAGAGTCTGCAAATAACAATACTTGAGTATATATTTTGTTTCCTGTTGAGTTTAACGAATCATTGATACATGCTTATGGCTGCTCCTGCTACCTGATACTGTGATACATGCAGCGGCAATAGCTAGCAACATGCTTGCAATAGAAGCGGCAGCATCATGAAAAAGCTCTGAAGAGTAGCAGCTGACATTTTTGCTTCATCAAGCATAACCAGCAATGCTTGCACAAGCTGCAATTCTCATGTTGGTTCCATTACAATTCTCACATTCATCAATGCCTGATACTATTCATGTGTTAACATTTCACATTCTTCATTGTACAAAAGAGATGCAAGTTTTCAACCAACAAATGGTTCTTCTTGTGCCTTGCAACAGCCAGCTCGATTGCAGCTTTAGGTGGTCGCCACCGAGCCTGCCCTGTACATGGTTGCCACCAACACAAACCCTAGCCACCTCATGCTTGGGATGGGTGTTGTGGACAGTGCCACCGAAGGAGGTGAGGCGGCAGACGGAGCGCCTTGGCTTTGGGTTTTGGAGGGACAGGTGCACATGCGCCGTTGGAGTTGTAGGTGTCGATGGGCGTTGCATTCGATTGGGGAGGGGGCGGTGGGAGTTGGGCTGGGAAGACGACCCTACTGGATGTATTTGTATGTATTTGCAAATAAGGACAAAATGAACCATCCATTATTGGATGTATTTGCGGTCACTTGTCGACTGAAAAGAAAATAAAGATGAAAGAGGTTGATTGAAAAGGAAAACTGGTAGTGGAGCAGTGTCATTTTCAGGTTAATTTTTCGCTTGCACCGTACAATGAATCATACTGATTAGCACATCTCCATGCGTTTACTAGTTTCCTGGCCATCCTATACTAACTAAACATGAGGAAAGTAGTTTGACTCCAATAGTTGCTCTCCAAATAGTTACAGGCCATGCCTAAAAGATATTACTAGAAAAAAAACACAGCTGCTTGCATGCATATGTACATATTGTAGGAATTAGCTCATACTTGCGGAAATTAAGGGAGGGAGAAACAGGCTCATAAGCAATAGAGAACGCAACACTCATACATGGGTTCGGATTTTTATTTCCCGTACATATAATTGGGGTATTAATTGCATAAATCACTTAAGAAAATCACTATAGCAACTTGGGCACAAATCACTTAAGCAAATGATTGATCTTCACCTTTGTTTTTTTAATTTAATCAAGAGGCAAGAAAGCGAGACGGTCGCGGTACCATCGATCAGGGCCCTTTCCGACAATACCAAGTTGCAAGATCATATCTGCGATGATCGATCGATCTCTCCCCCGCAACTTTGCAGGACTTTAACTTTAGTCGGGCTAGCTCCCAATTAACCAAATTAACACATGAAAGAGATGAAACACACATGATTGGTAAGCTTATACTAGCTAGGATACATTGCAACCTACTGCAAGTTGCATCTTATATGCATGCCGACTTCATCTATGCATGCATGCAGAACTTGTCCTCAAAAGTTAATGGTGATAAGCAAGTTAACTGTGATGCTAATTTGCACTTCGATTCTCAAACTGACTATTTAAACATATAATTACCATGTTTGACTCCCGAGAAGCACCATATATATCTGTGGTGACCCAACGTGTCGTTCACTGGAATCTTGTTCCAAACGGTGGATAGATGTCATATTCTTGCAGAGGAGGGTGACTCAAGTGCATGACTATTCATTGGCTCCCTACTCTCATGCTATGTCATATGAGATATACATAGGTCCTAAGTAGCATAGGGATAGATTTCTTGTTTTGCACTAATGGGTTTAATTTAGTTTTGGCTGAATAAGTTGGTGCATACAAACTCAACTAACAAATATTGTCAAGAAGCTGATTCGTACCATAGGACCATATGATCTAACAGTCATATAGGACAATTTACATCTCAGTTTTATATGGGGTAAAAATTAACAACTAGCGGGATTAGGCGCCTTAACAATTATTTAGAATCACGATTTTGTGGCTATGATCCTAGGATTATAATTAATACTATATATTAATTAACCCTAAAACAATCTTACATAGAATCCGAATTTCAATTTAACATCTAGTTGACTAATCTGTATGTCACAGCCCCAACTAATTAAATTGGATAAATATGTATTTCACTAACATGCACTATCAAATTCAAAACATTTCCATAATATATTGTACTTGGAAAATCTAATTTGGGGTGCACCTACACATCAAAATTCAAATTTCAATTCGAATCAGCGATAAAAAGTTGTGATCATCATCTGAAATCAATTTATTTAAATACTACATTAATTATCAGGAATTAATATAATTTTTCCAAAATTTTTGGGAACAATTTGAACATAATTAAAATTCAAAC
Organism: Ampelocalamus luodianensis; assembly: GCA_036346255.1. Lineage (NCBI taxonomy): Eukaryota > Viridiplantae > Streptophyta > Magnoliopsida > Poales > Poaceae > Ampelocalamus > Ampelocalamus luodianensis. The sequence goes on from CM070629.1 coordinate 27,333,419, forward strand.
AACCTTCATAGACATACAACATGTTTGAATTTAAATATCACAAATTATATTATGAACAGTAGGGTTTCATAATTTTTATGGGAACTATATACTCCCAGGAACCCCCACAAATTATGTCATGATTTTTGGCAATTTATTTCTAATTATAAGCCCCTGGTCAAAGTGGGTAAAATAATTTAAATCTCAATCAAACCTGCACTGTTCCACCGACTCGGACCAGACCCTGACTCAGACTCGAGTCCGACCCGGGGCGAGCGGACTCGGCTAAATCAACTAGCGTCCCCTTTAGATCCTGGTCGTCCGTTTTTAATCAAAAGGCCCGAGTCACACCGCACCCCCGTCACTCCTAAGTCGCTGACGCGTTGGGCCCGCTTGTCACGACTGTCTTCTTCCTCTCGCTGACTCGCGCGCAGGAGCGCTGTGCCACGCGCCCGCCGAGCTCTGCTGCATGCCGTCACCTCCGTGACCGCACCGCCCTCCTTGGCGAACCCTAGAGCTCCCTCAGCTAACGCCGCCTCTGTTCCGTCCCTCGGCTAAGCTTAACTCACCCTCTCCCTCTCTCGGTTCCTCACTTTCCCTCTCGGTGGCCGAGGGAAAGGAGGCGAGCTCTTCACCTCCTCTCGGGTAAGCTCGAAGCCATGGAGTCCTATAGCTTTATCCTTGCATGCCGTTTCCATTCAAGCTAATTTGGGTCTTTGTTATTGCTTATAGTTGTCAGCCCACCCTCGTCGCTCTCGGCGCTCCAGAGCTCGCTCAGAGTTTTGCCGCCGTGTCAACTTTGGTCATTCTCATCTCGGGTGAGTTTTTCTTGCGTTCTTGCGTGGAATCTCGAGCCTCGGTGCATGGTTAAGGGAACCCCTCCAGTAATTTGGTCATTTCTACGCAGGGTCGTCGGGATTTGGATTTTCCCCTTGGTCGGCCGAAGACCCATTTCACGGTCATTTGTTATTCTGGTGAGACATTCCTCTTTTGCTCATGTTTACACCTTCTTCACCATCCTCTGGACCTCTTCCAACTTTTCTTTATTCATCTCATGGCGCAGGCTGGTCTCCCCTCGTGAACCCGAGCGCCACCGTCGCCATTGACGGCGACAAGGCGCCTCTAGTGCTCCTCCACCCCCAACTTCACCTCGCAGCTTCGCAGGGTCCCGTGAGCCTATTTTGGTGATTGGTTTTCCTGGAGAGTCCTCGGCATCGAGCACCCTCGGCACCGCACGCTCCTCCTCCGCTCAACGCCGTCGCCGGGGCGCCACCGTACCCCTCCGTCGGCAAATACCTCACCGGAAGGTAGCCCTCCCTATTAACTTTCCATTTTGCCTCGGTCCATGCACTCTCCGGCCTCCCCTCGCCGCCGACAAGCACGGCAAGGCCGCGGCTGCGCCATTTCCTGTTGTCGGAAGATTACGGCCGAAAACAGAGAGTTTTTGTCGGATTTATTAGTACTAATGATTGTGGTTAGTAGTTCTGAGTCTATGACTTGTGGGCCTAAGGGTTGTTTAAGTGGATGCGTAAATTGTAGAGTACGCTGCTAAAGAGAAAACGTATTCCTAGCATGCTTAGGATGGTTTTACGCTTAGAGGTTTGAAAACGATTCTTGGAATACGCCTTCACACTATTGCAAATGACCAAGTCAAAGTAGACTAGGTCAAAACCCCGACCTGGTCCCACTCGTCATTCCCCCTGGCTAGCTCAGCCTCGGTGAGAAAAGCAGTAAATGGATTATAGAATCCGAAAATCATTTATTTGTATACTGAAAAACATGTATTAACTTCTAAAATGCATAACTAAATCATTTTAACTCCAAATCATATGAAACCACTTCTGGTAATTTGTATTTTTAGTAAAATGTATATTAAAATTAGTTTCAAACTTGTCTCTGTGAGAGAGCTTCATTTGGAGATTAATCCATTAAAACCATTATTCTTACAATAAGAAAAGGGTTGATAACTTCAAAAATGCATAAGTAATTATTGGAAACTCCAAAAACAGTGAGACCACTTTTGATAATTTTCATTTTCAGTGAACTTAATTCTAAAAATGGTCTCCACATTACCTCTGTCACGAAACTATTTCGGGAGAATATAACCTTAAACTCCATTATTTTTATACTAGTAAAGGCTGATAACTTTGAAAATCAATAACTAAATCATAAAAACTCCAAAAAGGACAAACTCAACTGTTTTTAACTTATAATAATATTGCCTATTTATCTAGGTAATCCATGTACTCACCACTGTTCTACAAAATTTCACTTCATAATTAAATTATATAAATGACGGCATATTGAAATCTGAATTTCAAACTATTATAACTTTCATATACTAAATCAAAATGAAATAATTCTTTCACCAAAAATCATTTAAAATCATGACCTAACTACTGTAGAAAAATTATGCATTTTTGAGCATTTTTGTTTTTGAGTTGTTTTCTCGGTATTTATTGGATGTTATAATTATATAGATCCCGAGCATATTGATATCGACACTTACGCTCACGAGAGCGAGCAGCTACTGTACCAGCAAGGCAAGCATCATTTGAACTTTCTTTGCATCATATTTGATCCCGCTTTGGTTAAATTAGTGCAATGATAATTGCTTGCATGCTATTTTGATTATGTCAATATTTTTGTGATGTGTAGTTTAGATATGTCCTATGCTTGAGGTTGATCTTGAATTATGCCAACTCCTATATGCTTAAGATAGGATGTGTGAATTATGAGTGATAGAATTGCTTAGCCATGCAAGTCTAGACACGGTAGTTCGATCGTCGGGAATAACCCGGCGATTTTGGGATACACACAACTCTTACTTTATGTTTTTACTTCAGATCTTTGTAGCTGTTTTATGAGTAAAACTTTGTCATTTTTAAATGAGATTTGGTCCGGACAAGTGTTGGTTAGTGATGGTGCTTTGTGCACGAGCATTGGGTAAGTGGAAGGACTTGTTTGGACAATTGAGGACCGAACTTTGGGTACCTACTGTTCAAGCAACACTCGTGCTGCCACACGCGGGTTGGGAGCTGTATGGTTAAGTAGGGGGAGGGTTTTATTGTGTTAAGTCCTTGGTGGTGTAAGGGGCATAGCGACCGTGAAATCTTATGTTCTTTGAGGAGCCGATGTAATCCTTTATAGTGTGCAAGGAGCATCAATTCTTTTGTTTTGATTGCATCGGTATTTCCAATATAACTTGTGAGCCCCTAGCAAGTGCTATCGACGCTTGTACTAGGCAAGGAACCATCTCACAAGGGGACTTAGCTCAATAGGGCTTTCTTGTCGAAAATGATCAGATCTTGATTTACCCGCCGTCATACCATAGGAAGTGTGCTATTTCGGAGGCCTCGGAGGCTTACGGGCTAATCAAGTCGTGTGGGTAAGTAGTACACCCCGCAGGTATTAATCTATTCGAATAGCCGTGTCCACGGTTATGGACGCACCGCTTGAAATTTGTGGTCGCTATTGTTAGACTTTTAATTAAAATTGTGGTTGAACTTGGTATTCGTCATGGACGGGATGTTCATGTGTTTAGTACATCAAAGTGGGCTGCCACTTTGGTCTTTGTATGATTCAATTGTTTATTATGAAATGTTTTACTACATGTTTTACTTCTACTTCAAATCTGATTTTAAATTGGCACATGAAAAACTAGTATGTGTAGGATGTTAATTGTTGCGTCTTTCTCGCAAAACTAAACTAATATGAGCCATCCTTTGAATGACCCTTATGCATAACTATTTTTATTTGTGTAAGACTTGCGAGTACACTTGTACTCAGCCAGATGTTTGCTGGCCTTTTCAGGTGAGGAAGATTATGAGTATGACGATCTTGTTAGTGTTGATTTGGGTGACACTAATGAGTAGTGTGCTACCATTTAACCCCCAGTCGGTTGCCGATGGGTGATGGGCATACCACTGCTGGCCTTTTGCTTTATCTATTTACTTTCACGCTACTTGGTACTTTACTTGAATTTGGCGGTCCGCCGCTTGTAATAAGTCGTAGACCTTAACTATTATGCAGTATGTCGTTTTAATCTCTTGTTGTATGCGTTGTATGAATGTAATCAACGTTGGATGAGGGTATGAGTATATTGGTCGTTGATCTTGGGAGCCAATATAAGTCATACCCGTTGTTGATGAATTCTCATTTAACTCACTAAGTGTAGTGCTTCGGATCGAAAGAGAATCGACAATCATGTAGCGCTCGCAAAGGAGCAGCGCGCATGATCGTTGAGGCTCTAGTATTCGGCTAAGCCTCTCACTTGGATAGAGTTAAATTGGAATTCATTTACCGAAGACCCGTGATTATGTCCCTAAGACCTTGTCTAATCTCGGTCTTATGGAGATGATTACCGGGGTCCCCACACTATATATAAACGATCGTCACTAACCATTTACAGGTTATCTTTTTGAGTAGGCAGTGGCTGCAGGCTTGGGCAAATTTGCAGAAACCGACCTAGAAGGAGTCCATGTTGACCGGAACCGACGGGCTGAAAGTAGTGGTGAAGTAAATTTAAGTATTCATGGGTGACGGTTTAGTCACAGAATTTGTAATGAATAAGTTTAAATTTTAGTTGTCATTTTCTTGTAAGGCTTCAAGTCACTTTTAACAGCTCTAGTTACTTTGGTACTTTAAACTCTTTAATAAATTGGGTTGTGTGCATCCTTGATGCAGAGGCCAGGAGAGTTTTTATCTTCCATTATCTAAAAAAAATATGCAGGATAAAAAAGTCCTAGAAATATTTCTGTTATTTCCGAGGGGCTAAATATTACTGTTATCAAGAAAGGAAAAGATAAGGATCGATATATCTACATTGTTTAATATTTGATGGAACCTTTTGTAGGAGTGAAGATTAATCAAATATCTACTAGAGCAGTAGAACTGTTATAAATATAACAAAATCAACTGAAGCTATGCTGTTAGAGTAGTACAACATATACAACGCTTAATACAGCACCTAGTCATGCTCCTGCGCGCAATTGCACGGGATTTAGTGTACTTATAAAAATAATAAGAAATAGGCTCCCAAGATGGATCAGATCCAGACACATCTAAGACAAATCTTGTCAGGAGAGAAACATATCGAGAACCTTTCGTTAGTATAGTATCACATGATTGCTCACTTTAAGTCTGTAAACACCATCTACTATAGTTTGTTTCTTAACTTATTACTAAGAGGAGAGAGTACTCAAATTAATAAAAAGAAACAAGTCTTCCAATGGATTATTTTTTGAACTTGTATCTAAGACTTTAATCCCTACTTTAATTGCTATACACAAAACATATTTTTAGGTAACAAGCAAGTCTCTAATAGCTATTTTATTGTTTTCTGTGTCTTTGTATTAACAACTTACTTGTTTCTCCATCTAAAAACAAGCTTACATTCTCTCTTTACCTTCTCTCCTCCACATTACCTAAATGCTTATGTGTTCACTCCTTAGTAACAAGTGACATGGACTATTATAAATGATCTTCCACCCTTGACCTTAGTGCATACTAAAACCATGCAAATGTACCATCATTGGCGAATCCAGCATATCCCTCCAGCCTGGACAGTTGCTCGGGCTTCATCGGTCATCGCCATGGGCCAACCCCTGCGTCTGCTGCTCAAGCGTGCGCGAGCCGGAGAGGTCCCCAAGCCATCGTCCGAGCGAAGCCGCGCCGTGGGAGGCGGCGGGTGGTCTTTGGTGCGGCACAGGCGAGCACGTGGAACGAGGAGGGACGCATCCGAGGAGCTCCAACATCTCCATGCTCATGCCCAAGGGCGAGTCCCAGTGCCGAAACCTCCCACCACATGCTCCTCTCCGACTCCTTCGACACCGCTTCACCACCCGCTCACCCGCTACCGCCTCATTACTCGGTTATCGTTGCTCGTTGGGTGTTTGTGCAAATGCCCGAACAGCTCGTCACCTTGTTGATTTCTTGATGGGCACTTGACAGTGCTTGTGGAAATGCCTTATTGATGGACCGATGGTTCGATTTCGTGGATCGCTGAAGCATGAAGGGAAGGAGAGGTATGGGGTTCTTTATCGGCGGTGGCAAAAGAACGTGGCCAACTTCAGCATTGACAGCACTACCTAGTGCGGGAGCGTGGGACCGCGTGAGTCTGCTGGGAGAGGATCCCGGCACTCGAGGGCATGCTGGTGCTTGTGGTTGCGCACAATGCGCTTAACTAGGCGCGACTACGAAGCCGGAGGAGAAGGCCATGGATTTCCCTGGCTCATCATCTGGTGGCGCGGCGCGCACCGCCTGTGTCCTAGTAACCGCCTGGTGAGTGGGAAGGTACACTCTCATTCCCACCACTGTGCCACTAGCCCATCCTTACACACCATACTCATGTCACATAAGCATTCGTGTCCATTACACACATTAGGAATTTTGTGGAGGTTCCAGGGATCACTGTGTGTAAATTTAGTTAAATATTTACCTCTGATGATTTTTCTTCATCTACCCAAGTTACTTAAATATTTTAACTAAATTTATACATATTACTTAAAACATCCATCTATCTATGGTTAATTGGAAAATTCGCTCGTGTCCATGGGAACCGGCGTCCCCATTAGCGATTCAGCACGATGCAATGTTTGAAAAATATCAAACAAATGATGGATGTAGTACATATAAAGTTATGTGAACCTGTAAAATTGCAATTTCAAATTCATCCCTCATATCAATAAACAAAAAAGACAAGAAGTGTTCCCTAAAAAAGACAAGCAGTGCATGACCGATTTGATAGATCATGTGATGGTCCCCATGTGTTCCACATGTTGTGGTAATGAGTAATTGCCATCTTGGTTTATTGAATTTTGAATTTGTTTTGTGGAGATTGCATGTTAGCAAGTCGGAAGATCCAAAGTCGAGTTGGATCATTGCAATGACCTATACACAAGCAATGTTGCTTGTGATGAAATGCAAGTTGGAAGGTCCATGTTGAATAGGACTATCAAATTGGACCGTAGTTAGGGAGCTGAAATCTTGTTGTATGTGTAGTCATAAGGTCTGAATCGAAACGGACCATCAAATCGAACTTTTGGTAAGAGAAGGTTTGTTTTGGAGATAGCCAAATAATAAAGTCCATATTGAAATAAGAAGGTCCAACTGTGCTATTTGAGGTGTGTTTGAGTGAACCATGTTGGAATTTTTAGAATCAAGTTCGTGGTTGGTTTTAGGTGTGTTCGGTTCTTGCATGTGAGTTGCTTTATGCACATTTGTCTAATGTGGGTTATGTTGTGAAGAACTTGTCCCCCGACATGGTTTTCTTATCTTTGTGTGTGTAGGTGGCTCAAGTTCGAGAGAGATTATGGAGAGGGCAGACATGTTTGGGGGTACCCTAGAAATGTCTGTGGTTTCTAGAGACATTTTGGAGAAAGCGGAAATGTCTAGGGGTACCCAAGACATGTCTGGGGCCGTTGATGAGAATGGATGTGAGAAAGTTCGAGGATTGCAATGTCGTGAGGGATTTAAGGTTTGTGCCTACATGTTGTGTGATGCATTTTGAGGCATTGTGTGACATGATTGAGTGAACCATGATGGTCTTGAGTAGATGAGCATGGTGATGACTAAGATGAGATGGGTAAGGTGCACATCATGCATTGTGAACCATGGGATGACTATGTGGTTTGGTGATACTTCCGGGAGAGAAGCTTGACAATATGTGTCCTTTGCTCATCAAATGTGTCAATTGATGATTATGTGTGTTATGCGGTGCAATATAATGGGTTTGCTTATCGGTGATAGTTGTAGAACTTCATAGCTATGCCATAGTGAGGTGGACAGGATTAGGACTAACCTAGGAGAGCTTTAGGTCCAGAACGATCGGGACTAAGCTAGGAGAGCTTAGGTCAAGAACGATCGAGATTAAGCTAGGAGAGCTTAGGTCCAGAACGATCAAGATGCCGTCAGAATACAAGGCACCAGAGCGGGAGCTACTGGTAATTGAGATTACGGGAAACAACAAGGTGGACCAGGACTAAGCTTAGGGAGGAGCTAAGGTCCATAACGGTCAAGGAAGGTGGGTGCCATCATGGTGCAAGATGGTGCACCGGGTGACTAGAACCAGTGCAAGTAAGGTAGCAATCTAGTGTTCTCAGAAGCTAGAGAGACTTGCCAGTTCGGTTAGCGGGCACTTGGACACGTGTGAATTCATGGTGAAGACACATGATGAGCATTGGATGAGAAATCTTGGCTGGGTCAAGGTCAAGTGGAGGCTTCCAAAAGATGGACGCAATCTTCTTGAGAAAGCCAGCTGCTGTGAAGGTGGATTCATCCGTGAGAAGTTGTGGATGGCGTGGGGCTCGGTTATAGATTTCCAATGCATCCAAGAATTCACGATTCAGTGGTCTTATGACGGAGATATGACCGGTTTTTTAAGTGGGTACCGGGTCTACTCGAAATTGTATTAACATGTTGTAAGTGTTGAGTGTGTGAGTGGGTTTTGTAGCCAACCACCAGGAGATGTGAGAGGGAGTAGTTTGCTTGGCCACTACTACAAAAGGAGAGGAGGAGATGGCTTAGAAGCTAAGCCTTTAGATGGTTGAGTGTTGAGAGGTAGGTGTGCTCTTGGAGAGAGATTTAGGGAGAGATGAGAGGCTCTTGTGTGTGAGCTTTTTTTCATCCTAATTTTTGGAGTTTGTCTAGGGAGTGTCTATTCAATCATTCATCCTCAAGTAATACAAGAATCATTCCCATGAACTTGATGTGTTCTTGTTTCTCCTTTGTGATGGATTGTTTTGGTTTTGCTTGAGTTCTTGTTCTTTTTCTTTCTACCTTGCTTTTGTCTTTGGTTTTGTTTGTGCACAAAAGGGTAAGTGGTGGAATAGGTTGGTTATGTTCAAATCCATCCATCTAGTGCATCAAGTTTGCAACTTTATCAATTTCCTCCCTCATTGTGTGTTTTGGCTTGGGCATGGCTTTTGGTGCAAACCTTGAAAAGTTTGAATTTTGATTTGCTTTTCTAGTGCCATGATGGGTGTAGAATGGCGTGTAAAATCTCATGTTGATCCAACACCCGAGCACTTCAATATCAAGATTTTACCTTTTGATCCCTGTTTTGGTGTTTCTTGTGTTGGCGAAGCGAAAGGTCTGAACTTTGGGAAGCTGTTGTTGAATTTCTTGTTGATTTATCTTCCTAAGGTGTTTTGCTTGCTTAGTTTCAAGTCAATTGGAGGCTCGGTTTGAAAGTTGAGTGAGTTCCTACCCAGTTGTGGTTTGTTGTTTTTCCGTTCATGTGAAGTCGAAAGGTCCAAGTCGAATTCGGATCATCCTACTGGATGCAATCAGACCTTCCATTTTGAATCGGATCGTCCTACTACGGTCTTTGAGTGTTGTGTTGATTATTTTGCTTGTTTTTAGAGTGTTGCCATTGTGTGTGTTTAGGTACTAATCTTCATAGCTTCTCATAGCTATTGGAGTGAAATAACCTTAGAATATATAGGGAAGAGGTTTTCGAGCTTGTTGTTTGTGTGACATCAATTCAATCCCCTTGTAGTCGCCTTCTAGGTCCTATACAATTGTTTGTCTTTTTTTGTTCTCGATACTAGAGATGAATTTGAAAATTAAATATTGAAATTTTGCATAACTCAATGTGAGCTACATCTATGATTTTTCGTTGAATTTTTGAAACATTGCATCATGGTGAAATCACTAATGGGGATGCCGGTTCCGTGGACACCAAAACTGCATTGATGATTGTAACATTCCAAAATTTCATTTTTGGTTAGAATAAAATTTAATTAATTTCCTTGAATTTTTTGGATTTTAAAAAGGTTTTCCCTATTATTTGGAAGCAAAAATAAATTTATTTACAAAGATAAATACCAAATTTAAGTTGAAAATATTTTACTTAAAATCAAAATAACTTAGGGAATTTCTGTGAATTGTTCTAGAATTTTTAGACTTTATTTGCTATTTTCGAAAAACCTATTGGTATTATTTCAATTTTTGAAATTGTCAAAACCTCAAAAATCCAAAAATAGCCCTCGGGCTGAATCTCCCTTGGCCCGTTTCCCTTTTCTCTTTCCTTCCCGCATGCCTAGCCCATTTCTGCGCCCAACTCCACCCATGCCAACCCATCCCGAGCCTCCTTTCGGCCTTTCGCTGCCACATGGGGCCACCCCATCAACACCTCCCTCTCTCTCTTTCTCTCCCTCTCTCACTGCATCTGGCCCCACCTCATCAACCTCCTTCTTCATCCCCCTTTCTTCTTCCTCCTAGCGCGCATGCCTCTGCCATTTTCGCTCGGGCGGAGCTTTTCAAATCGCTCGAGACCCACCTGTTTTCTCCGCAACACTGCCACCATCCTTATCCTGCCACCTCACAGTGTCCGTCTCAGCGCTTATGCCTTTCTTTCCACCACCGGAACCCTTGAATCTCGCCGCCGTTCCGCGCCAGCCTTCTTGCTCCGCATGCCACATCGGTGCCCCCTTCCCCCTATAAAAGGAGCCCCGACATCGCTCTCCCCTCATCCCATCCCTGTACTCCTTAGCGTCTCACTCCCTCTCTCACTGCCGAAATTGAATATTGAAGCTCGCCAACTGTGCGCCCTTTTGCCACCATTTCCAATGCCATTGGCGAAGCTCCGCTGCCATCTTCTTCATCTTTGGCATCACCATCTCGTGTTCTACACGGTGCTCTCCTCACCTTCGCTGGAAACCCACCGGACCTCGTTCGCTGCCGTCGACCGAATCTCACCGCCACCTTCTTCCTTGCCGCTGGCCATCTCTTCGAGCCTCGTCGCTGCCAACGTGCACACCAAGTTACCCTCACTCTCCTCTCTCTCATTTGCTACCCTCACTAGCCGCCGTCGTGGAACGTAGCACCGGCAACAAATTGCCCCGAGCACGGCAACGGCGGCATGACATGGCCACAACGTGCATGCAACGTTTCTCATTTTCGCCTGCCTCAGCGCCGCGTGGCACTTGTGCCAGTGCTTGTATGACCATACCACTATTTCACGCACTCGGTCCACCGTGGACTGGTACCTTCTCGTGGACCTGGTCCATGGACCGAGGGCCCACTTATTAGTGACTATTAGGATTTTCCTATAGAAAAATAATTCAACCGAAAAATAAATTTTGCTGCTGAGGTCATACTTGCATCAATTAGAATTGCATTAAGAAAAATAATTCATTAATTCTAGAAATTTGAATTTAGGGTATTTCTTTAGGATTCAAACATTTGTGGACTCGTTCTGCTTCGTTCGAGCTCCAATTTTAGTGATTCAAATTCCTAAATTCATCTAAATTCATAATATAGCTAAATATACTAAAATTATTTAATTTGCAGTTAATTTTAATTTTATTTGCATTTATTTTAATTTGTTTGAATTTTGCTCTTTTTTGCGTATAGACTTCGACGACTCCGGAGAGAGCAAATTATTTGATGAGTCAGACTAGCATGCTTTTGAGCAAGGCAAGTTAAATTTTTTATCATGTTTGATCCCATTATTTTAAATTATTTAAATTCTATTTTAAATTATTTTTGCATGCTTATTTATATTTAGTTAATTTAAGTTCATGTTTTAAAGTCGTAGCTATTCACATTACCTTTGTTTAGCCAATGTTGACACTGAATTAAATATGTCTTGTCTCCTTAGATAAAAATCTAGTTGATGCAATAGTATAAACTAGAACGTGTTGATAAAATATGTGCCTAGTTGTGCTTAGACCAAAAATATTTAATTTCAGAAATTTAGCCAAATGTTCAACTATGACATAAAAATGAGAATATGGCATTGCTTTTGCCATAGAAATTTGCAAAATGATTTGACAGGAAAAATAAAATCAAAACTAGTTTAGACTTGGGTAAATTGGATAGTTGGTGGGTGCATGTTTATGCACAGGCTTAATTTAGTGAATGGTTGAGGCCCAGGGATTATTTTGGAAGTCGCCCAGTCAATTAAGGACCGGTTTGCGAGCTACGATTTGTTAAGCCATAACCATACTACCACAAGTCTTGTATGGAACAGACCTGGCCAATTAAACTACACTATTCCATCGTGGTTGTGTCATTTAGAGGTGTGGGTGTCGTGAAGACCTATTTTTAGTACCCACATGGCGCAAGATAGGGTTACCGTTTGGTGTGAAACCTTAGCGGGCATAACTACGTTGGAATAGTGAAGGCTAAAGGCCTTGTGATAGTTGCTTAGTCACATGCTTACAGAAGCATGTCTTGGCCGACATTTAAAGCAAACTATCTCTTGTTGGTAAAGTTGTACCACAACTGTAAAGTGTAAAACTATTTGAATAGTCGTGTCAACGGTCATAGACATGCTGAGCAAAGCCTTTCGTGGATTAGGCTTTGGTTTTCATTTAAAAATGATTTAAACACAAATGATTTTGGATAGTTTATCAAATTGGGAAATTGGGTAGTTAGCCTTGGTGTTAGGGGGTTATTCCTTCACCAATTGTGAATGGAAGTTTATCCTACACTAAAAAATGGTGAATAAAATCAAATTCAATTTTAGTTATAGAATAAATACTTTGGAACTTAGTAAATGTAATTTAATTGAAAATGTTGCTTTATGCAAAACTCAGTCGTATAAGCCTCCCTTTGACATACCTGCATGCATTATATTCTGTTATTAGGTGTAACTTGCAGAGTACAACTTTGTACTCACCTTGCTTAAATAAATTGTTGATCAGACGAGGGGTACTACGTGGACGATGAGGACTAGGTTGCGCCCCCAGAGATTGCCTGTGGCATATCGTGTGGTCTACTTTATTATTTATGTTTTCTATTGTACTTTTCTTTTGGCTTCGAGCCCTTTTGTAATAAACTTGATTGTTATGAATGAAATGCGTGTTATGGTTGTGCTATCATTTTTTTTTGATTATGTACACTAGATATTCTTAGACTAGTGTGTGAGACACAAAGAATGTGGGATCCTATACTCCTAGGTTCTACAAAGATGGTATCAAAGCCATATCAATTGTACGTCGTAGCCTTAGTTAGAATAGACAAAACTTTAAGGACTTATTTTCAAAAACTAAAAATACTTTATGTTTACATGTCTTTCCGGTGTCCTTACTTCTCCTTTTCTCTTTAAAATGGTTTCTAACTCTTGTCTTTTCAAAATTTTAGATGGCCGAAGTACCCACAGCGCTTTCACACAGCGTGTACGTAGGACAGTGGGCAGCTTCTACTCTACGCCAACCCACATGATCATACGACCTTTCACATCTTCGACGCTCCGATACTTCGCGACTCCTTCTTCACTGGCATTCAAGATGCTACACAGGAGGTTGTCCGTAAGCTATGGCACATCTACGACATTGAGCTTAACCATGCTGGCTTCCACTTCTACCTGCTCTACTACCCCACCAGCCTTCGTAGTACCTCTCGCTCCACCAGGAATGAAGATTTTCCCAACCTGACCAATCAGGTGGAATTGACTGTTGTGATGGACCACTCCTATCATACCATCATGAATGAGTTGCGTACCACCACTACTACAAAAAGGCTAATACTGGACGCCTCATCACAGACGGTTGACCAAATCGTCTGTATTACATGTAATGACATACGGTTTTGGTTTAGAGACTGTCTGTGTTACTAACTACGCCAAAAACTGTCAGTGAAGAGATAATATCACAGACGGTTCATAATGAAAACCGTCTGTGAAATATCATAGATAGTTCTTAACAATAACCATCTCTGATATTTAGAAAAATCACAAATGGTTTTCAACAAACAACCATCTGTGATACTTCACAAATGGTTCTAAACATGGACCGTCTGTGAAAATTGTAGACTTCATAGACGGTTTTTAATTATAATCGTCTGTGATAATATCCCTTCAGGTCCCCGGTGAGTTTCTTCATCACCCAATTAGTTTCTTCGCGTCGTCGCTGATGCGTCTCTTCATCGTATCAATGCCGCTTCAATGCCGCTTCGGCTCCCCGATGCGTCTATTCGTCTCACACGCCGACTTTATTCCTTGTTTTATAAAAAAGATCATCCGCCATCGAAGATGATCATCATCTGATCTCCACATATAACTCTACTCTTTTAAAGCTAGCAGAAATGGCTCCCTCTTCTGTTTCCTTGTCACCAACATTGATCGCCCACTGCCATATCAGCATGAGCACCTCTCCGTGATGCGTTGGCGATGCGTGGAAGGACACCGCTTGATCAACAGTGCCCTCACTCCTCTGTCCGAGGATTTGCCGGAGTAGGTGGTGACCAGCTTCCGCCGTCTTGATATCCTCCTCCACCGCGTCTTCCGAGTGATCTCCCACTTCCGGCGAGTTTACTGTGTCATCAACGTGGTCCTTCACAACGATGTTGCACGTCTCCAGGAGGCTCATTATCGCTTGGACTGCTTAATCGAGGTGGCAGGCGACCGAGTCGACCATGCCGAGACCCCTCAAGCAAGGGAAGAGAGCCGTGCATTGACACCATCCTTTGTTTTGTCACTAATGTTCAGTAAGAAACCAATCAAGCTGTCACATACATTCTTCTCTACTTGTATGATGTCGATACAGTGGCGAACTTCCAGGTGCTCCCAATAAGGTAAGTCCCAAAATATTGATCTCTTATTCCAAATGTTCTTCTCATGGGTCCTCGATTTATGTCCCTTTCTGAGCACAACATCTAATGGTGCTAGGTACTCTGGCCCCTTTTGTACTCTGGCCCGATAAGTTAGCAAGGGCAGGATAATCATTTATGGTGCAGAACAACAAGGAGCGTAAAGTGAACTTCTCTCATTTGTACACATCCCATACCTGTACCCCTTCAATACACAATATTTTTAGATCTTTCATCAATGGTGCTAGGTACACATCAATATCATTCCTAAGTTGCTTCGGCCCTTGGATAAGTATTGACAGAAAAATATACTTCCGCTTCATACACAACCAAAGAGAAAGGTTGTAGATACAGAGAGTCACGGGCCAAGTGCTATGTCAGCTGCTCATGTTACCAAAAGGATTCATTCCATCTGTACTTGATTCTACACCGAAGTCTGCAAACCTTCTATCGATGTTTCTCCACTGGGTGGAATCAGTAGGGTGTCTTAGCTTTCCGTCATTCTTACGCTCCTTTGAGTGCCAATGCAACAGTTTTGCATCCTTTGGATTCACAAGAAACCGCTTCAAACGGGGAATTACCTTAAGATACCATGCCACCTTAGCAGGAGGTCCTTTCTTCACCTCGATTTCCTCACCGTCATGTGATTGATTCTTACGCTTGTATCGGGATGCGTTGCACACCAGACATACATGAATGTTTGCATACTCGTTACGGTAGAGGATACAGTCATTCGGACATACATTTATTTTTTCTACTTCCATTCCCAATGGACAAAGAACCTTCTTGGCTTTGTAGGTGCAGCCTATCCGAATCGGCACCACAATCAACATCATTCGGCTGCATATCGTTGACTTCATCTGTGATGTCATTATTACTACCTTTATGTATAATCTGCTCTTCACCGTGATTGGTCTAACGTGTATAACCCTTTTGAAACCCCTTCGAATCAAGTGTTCTTCGATCTACGCTCGGTTCCTAAACATCTTCAGATTCTCGCAGTCAATGCATGGACAATATATATATTCCACCCCTTATTCAACATATCCTCCTCGGCAGCTCTTGTAAAAGCAGACACACCATTAATGTACTCTTCACTCACACAGTTCTCAGCGTACATCCAGCTTCGGTCCATCTATGCGACACATATAACAATTTGGTGTTATATATTGAATTAATTAATTAGTGTACTATAGATGCAACTTTTGATATGTCATTTGAAATATGTATTTCTAATGACCAAAAAACAGCAATGCACCCTAGGGTCAGGTTATTCATCACAAACACATTATATATAGCCCATGCCCAACTTCATATGGCAAGAAGCCAACACTTGCAAAACAACACAAAAAGTTAGATCTAAACCATCTTCAATTCTCTCTTTACCGATCTAAACCATGTTCAATTCTCTCTTTACCAAGCTAGATCTAGAATATAATACAAGAAATAAATTACGTACTAACCATCGATAGTCAATAACAAATTACCAAATATGCGGTCTCCTTTCACCAAATCGCCTCAAATCCCCACCTCCAGTAGCAGTAGCGAGAACAGAGCTGTAATTTAAGACAGATTGAGAACAGAGCTGGAATTTAAGACAGATCGATCTGTGAGGGTCGGGTCTGCAATAAATGAGATTATCACAGACGATTTTTATACAAACTGTCTGTGATGAGGACAACAAGTCACAGACGGTTCATGTTGAAAACCGTCTGTGAAGTATCATAGACGGTTTTTAACAAGAACCGTTTGTGATATTACCTCTTAACAGATGGTTTTAGCGCAGAAAGTAACACAGACGATCGTTAAACCAAAACCATCTGTGATTGTGTCTAATACAGACGGTTTTGGTCAACCGTCTGTAATCAGGCATCCAGTATTAGCCTTTTTGTAGTAGTGACCCTTGGATCACTTCGAGTGCTAAGATTAGCTCCAAACACTCATTTATATCCACTTAGAGTTTAGCCAACTCTACCCCTCTAGGCTAGCTACAATTATGACACATCATCGAGCACTCATTACAAAGCGACTATTACAAAATCTGAGCCCTCGGCTCTACACAACTCACCCAAATTATCTAGCCCTAAACCATTTCCAAGAATGCACTGCAATATTCTCCATCTCGAAGATTCCTGGAAATATGCCAATTACATCAATGCCCTTATGTTGACCAAAGTCACCATAAGCCACCTGGAGCAACCACACTGCTCTACCTTGACGGTCTTCGCTTATCATGACTTGTCATGCCCACGCCTTGTGTCTTGAGCTCCGAACACCCTCAGAACGCCTCGCTGACACTTGGACACTGCCTCATGAAGATTCCATCTTTTTGACCGGACTTGATCCTCGATGATCTCTAAGACCTCTATGATCTAGGGGAAATCTAGTGCACAAGCCACAATGTTGAAACAAAACTCTTTTAACAAGATCATACTATCATGTAACAATTGATGATTGTATTAATCATGTATTCAATTATGGTCCTACTTCTTTTTACAATCACATAACCACTTATAAACACATATTCAATATTTCACCTTACGTTTAGAAATTAGGGCAAAATATGATTAAAGATTTAATAACATAATTTCTATAAAACAAGGTTTCACGAATCGATGCACCAACATTCATCTAGTACACCAACATCCATCTAGTCATTTAGACATGTTTCAACAATTTTAGCATGTCAATAATTAGGTAAATCTAGCAATTATGTAAGATTATAAAGTAGCCAATTAAAGATAATTTCCAAATTAATATCCTCTAAGGCAACGTTCGAACACATCCTTAACTTAACCATCACTAACGGTTAGATTAATTCATTGAGACCCATTAATCCAATTTATCAAAGAAGTTTACCAAATTTAACAATCTTAATGATCAGACTAATTCATCAATATCTCACACTTCTTAATAAATCCCGGATTCCTAGTAGGTGTAGACAAACCCTTAATCATAGTTCATCATGTAATTACTCTAACACAACATCAAATCAATCGATTTCACTTCCAAAGATCTTGGTTAAAATTAATTATGCACTACGCTAGTGACCCAACTTGACATCACATATATTATCAATTATCTTCTATGCTTACAACCTTTCACTTAACACAACAAAACATTACAAAGGAGTTTTGACACTTTCTTTCCTAAAGATGTACTAAACTTCAACACTCCAACTACTCCAAGAGAAGTGTGTAGAGTCAAAACTTTCTTCAATAAAGTTTGTACAAGATAATTTCCATTATCTAAAACACAAAGCGAATAAACGAATCATATTTGCCAACAAGAAAAGTAGAACTCCCATGAAAAAGAACAATATTACCAATAACAACATTTAGAAGCAGCAAAAATAGCTCAACATTTGAAAAAGACAATAATTGCTCTATAAAACGAATAGAGACCAATTGAAACCCATCAACTGCCTTGTAACCACTACCCAAAGAAAGTTCATCAACTGCAAGTGGTCGTAATCATAATAACCAAATACAACTCAAGGAAAACAACAACGTTTTTAAAGAAACTCATCCTCAAGCTTCTTAACTAAATTACTCGAGAAAACCCTTCACTATTCTCGCACTACTAACAGTAGAACAATATAGCCATGCCTATGGCCACAACAACGATCTCTACCTCTCAGCATCGACTATCATCACTCTTAACAATCAAATCATAAGCATTCATAACCATCTCATATCATAAATCATCAATACAATATAACAGAAACGTATATTTAATGCTCTAACCATCCTCATCCTACTGTGCACTAGTGTGTCAAAATTTTAAGTTAATTAACCATTAGCAATTTTAGTTGATTTTACTAGTACTAAAGCAAATTTTAGTAAATTAAAATTTTCTTAAGTTGTAATCTAATCACCACAAACCTAAAGACCACTCTAATACCAACTGTAACACCCCGGCTTAAAAAAAAATCCCAAGATGCCACCTACAACTATTATCGCTGCCAATTTTAACCATTAAACAAGTATTACTAACATCTAGACTTCAAAAATAAACATTCAAAAATATAATAATCATAAATGTCAGCAACATGATAGTCCATATATTGAATGTAATATGAACCAAATTGTTACCAAAGGCAGCTGTAATACTCCGGAAGTGTGAGAAGTCAAGAATCGGGTTAATTAAATTTAATTGGTAGAGAATTATTTTAATCGGGGAAGAATTTATTTTCAGAATTCGTCAAATCAAGATTAGAGAGGGGTTTTTCCGCTTGTTCTCATCCACTTGGGCCTGGGCCTTGGCCCATCTAGCCTTGTAGTGGCCGGCCAAAGGGGGGGAGGTGCCACCCTCCCCAAACCCTAGCCGCCCCTTTTCCTCCTCCCACTTGCAGCCGCCTCCCTTCCCTTGGCCGACCCTCCCTTTCCCTTGTGCCTCCCTCTGCCTGTGGTGCTGTTCCTCGCGCCTCCCCTCTCCGTCCGTGCTGCTGCCCTTTGCAAGAAGGAGAAAGAAAGGAAGAGAAGAAGGAGAAGAAGGAGAAGAAGGAGAAGAAGATCTTGTGTGGGGATTGGTTCAGCAAGTTCTAGCGGTTCTACAAGGGTAACGAGATGCCTTTCCCGCTGTTTGATCCATAGTAGATGCGAAACCGATTAGAATTGTTGGATAAATGTTGGGCTGCAGAAGATTCGATTCTGTCCAGTACCTTGCGTGGGTATTTTTGTGTATTTAGAGGCTGAATTCTAAGATTCCATCTCCTAGAGTTATGTGGTATCTGTCGTTATCTTTCAGTATCCGCGAAGATCACTTGATTCCGAGGTCTGAGTCAAAAGTTATGGTCGATTTAGTATCTGCTGCCAGAAATCTGACGAGAATAATCTGTCTGGATATTTCCTAAAATATGAAAGGGAAATTGGTGGAATCTGAAAGTTCACACAACTAGGTTATTGTAGATAATTCGATAACCTTTTCAAATTGATAAAGAACGATCAATTCGGAGTTACCTATTAAAAGTTATGGTCATTTTAGTTTTGCTGTTCGATTGTGTAGGCAGTTTCTGTACTGAAAGTTCAAACAATGGTTAGCCTAATATTTTGGCCGAATTGGATTATCGTGTCAACTAGAGTATTGTAGATTAGTCAGTTAAAAATCTACAGAAATTGGGTTTACCTCTTTTTCACTTCCAGTTCATGAGTTATGTCATTTACCGTGCTGCTGTCCAGAAACGGTATATGGCAGGAAACGTTGTTTTTCAGTTTCAGCTTTGTAAACTCGTTTTGAGTCGTCTAGTAAGCGATGTAGAATGCCGATTAGTAGCGCTGGGTATATTATGTCCTTATTGAAATTATTTTACCTGTTTAGGAGGTGAAGCCTCAGGTTTAGGAGTATCAACTTGGCCGGCTAGCGCGTCGCATCGTGGAAGGCAAGTAAATGTAGCGGTTGAGCTACGGTTTAACTCGTTATTCTTACTACTTGCAATATACATGTTTTTCATAACTTGAAGTTGTGCCATGGTTGCATATTTTATGGATGAGGTCGTGGTGGCAAATTAATATTCATTTTTGCCATGCGTTGGAAGAGTTGTTGCTAGTCATGTGGTAATTTGCTTAATGAGCCAAATGCGGAATATGAAAGTAAACTCAAGGTGGACATATTGATAATTCCTTGTGGTTATTTTCATGATGATCATGTTGTGGTCTATGTGATAGAGTTCCATTTAGATCGATTGATTTTGATCTTGGTGAATCGGGTGTGGGTTATGTGGTAATGGTCTTATGACACATTGGTATTGTGCTTAATGAGATACATGTGGATTATGAGAAAATATTCATGATGAGTATGTTGTTGACCTTCGTGGTTAAATTCTTGTGGTTTATGATTATCATATCATTCATGACATATCATGATATTTGCATTGTGGATGTCGCCGCTTATAGCCGCGATCAGATCGTACAACATCGTGCATTGCCGTAGCACGATGCATACTTTTACCTTGTTGGGTAAAGGTGCAGTGGAGCATAGCATACATATGCATTACATTGTGGAAAGATCATTTGCATACTTATGCGAGATATTGTGGTGAAGTTATTTTTGCAAACAAACGCAACTTCATAGTTGCAATGTGGAAATTGACTCATGAGAGTCTCTTGTGGTATGAGTAATGTGGTTGTGGATGTGGAATGGGTTCATCCCTTGTGGTATGGTAGAGGTTGTGATTGTGGCATGAGATTCTTCTCTCTTGTGGTAATTGTTGATAGCAGTTGTGGATGCGAGAAATAGTAAAGTTATGAGGTAAAACATGTTAATATTTTATTGTCATTGGTAGTGGTAGTGGCGAATAATATGAAGCAGTTGATCAAGATTCAATTGTTAATATTTTACTATCATTGGTAGTAAATATGGTTGAGGCTATAATTGTGATCATTATGGGAATTGGATATTGATGCTTAATATCTTTGTAGTTAAATTAGCTTGTAAATGAATGTGGATTCACATTATGGATGTGGACATATGGATACTTTAATGATGTTGTATATTTGTTTGTAGTCCGAATAGCACATTAAATAGCTTTGTTTGTCGAGATTTTATCTCACCCTTGTTGTTTCTTTCCCCCTTTCGTGTGATTCTTAAGCATTCTCGGGATGGGTAGAGCGGCACTACAATAATGCACTCAATTCATAGATTCGTCTTTGTAATAAAGTTGAGAGGAAATTAGCCTAATGACTAGCTATTCGCGAGTGTTCTGTTGAATTATTATTGATGAATTTGTGGACTACACTTGGTTTAATCTGCTAGAGGTTGTTTAATTATTGAACTTGTTAACGTTAACCTTATTCCCTTAGTTGTTTATGCTTCCGCTTAGTGCTTCTTGTCTAGAGTTGCTGCCGAATTAATTTTGTCTTGAAATTATTGGCTAGTTGTAGAGTGGTTAAGTAGCATTCCAGGGTAATGTGGATCCTGGGGTGTTACAGCAGCATAAATAAATTTATGAACAATAAGATAAGCAAAGGGGAGAGATAGCAAGAGTGAGTACTAGTGTACTCAGCAAGCCTTAATAACAAAAATGCACCTAATGACTCTACCTCTTGTCCTTATCATATTCCTACCTCTTCTCTTTCTCTAAAAATAATCATGAAGATTTAGGTTGCAAATTTTACTTCTGAAAAGACTACTTGTTACCCGAATAGAAGATAGACCCCTGGTGGTTCCCGTGGACTCCAATCCAAGAGACTGGCATGAATTCATGATTTGATATAGCACTACGCAGGCTTGTACCACTTTACCCATAGCTATTCTGAGCTTTGATTTAACCAGGTCCCTGGTATTTCCTTTGATGCGGGTTCGAGTCCAGAATACAGAATGTTTTCCAGGTTATGTGATTAAGTCTCCACCCATTACTTTTCTTCGGTGTTGACCTTGTCATGCTACTGACCTAGTCATCCACCGAGTTCCAGTAATGTTGGCTGGCCTGGCTCTCCAGTCCCAACACTCCACCGTGGCTAGGTCGGCTCTCTTCCAGTTCCCACCACTCTACTGTGTGTTCCTACTTAACCGTTGTGGAGACATAATTACATAACAAGGTAGCATTTTCTACCCACCGCAACGAGAAAATGGTTAGCACTTAATATACGGCCTCATATCCGAGAAAGAGTTTTGTTTGTCCTTGATTTTGAGACATAGTTTTTGATGCAATACATATATGATACAACAATATAAGGTGTATGTAATACCCCGAATGTTTCTAAGGAAGGAGAGTAAACGAAAAAGGGGTTTTCTGTAATACTCCAACTTATTGTAATGAAGAAAGCAGTGAAAAGAGAAATTAGACTTTAGAGGAGGGAAAATCTGCAATACTTTGACAACCTGGGCTTCGGGCTTTAGCCTAGGAGGCCCATAAGGGGATGGCCACTAATAAAAGGATGGGGAAACCCTAGCCCACCACGGTAGCACGCATTGCTACGATGTTACGCATTGCTCAGAGGTCTGCTACAAGACACGCCCTCCTCCTTGCACTCCGTTGCTCCCTCTTGGTGGTGCTCTCCCATTGCTGTCGGCCAAGGAGAAAGGTGGAGGGAGAGAGGAGAAGAAGAGGAGATGAGTATCTAGCGGGGGATTTCAGCGGGCACGCGTGTCTCCATGGGCGGCGAGTCTTCGGATTTAAGGGCACCTTCGTTGCTTGTTAACGCGTCGCAACACGGAAGGCAAGTACTTTGATGTTCATATGTTTGGTGTATGATGCATGCTTGATGACTGTATTGTGTTTTTCTGATATCCACGAGAATATTCAAAGTTTATGCCCTTTTCTTATGTGTTATATCCATGAGTATATATGACGTCTTTCATAATTCATACTTCAGTTCATGCATCCTGTTTCATGTGCCTTCCACGGGAGTGGATTATAAGACCCATCAATTCCAGTATGGGCACGTAAGACCCACCAGTCCAATGTGGGCAGTTTTGGACACCGTATGAAACGTTCTTCATACGGGATTTGGATCCTCAGATTTTGGTCAAATGCGGGCTTAAGTGAACACCGACGGTGTGTCACTAGCTATACCAGTATAAGCACGTGTGTAGTCCTTCCTTTTATTATTTCCATTCATTTCATGCATTCATAAATATCCATTTGTTTGTATGTTGAAAGTGTGAAGAGGTTGTCTTGTTCATATTGGAGGTCTATTCATATATTCAATGGACTTGCTGAGTCTTGGACTCACTCTTGCTTTGTTTATTTATTTTAGGTGGTCGTTGATGAAGTTCTCTTGGGAGGAGTAGACACGCACTACTCAAATACTTCACTTGATACTAGATTCAATAAAAGAATGGATACTCGCTTTCTTTGGTTAAGCGATGGACCTGTAATAAATAAATTTACTGTGGATGATATCATCCTTCATGTTATTGTTGTTTAAATAACTACTTATGTTCCATGATTATTGGTTTGATATGATTATCTTAGTGGATTCAATAGACTTAAATAATTGGAAATTGTGAATTGCTGTGGGATACAGTTTTAAATCCTACTTAGGTTCTAAAAGATGTTGGTCTTTTTATATTAGTTGATAAGTTTCTGTTGAAATTCTTCCGCAGTATTGTTTTATGTTAGACCTTTAGGTAGCATTTTGGCTTCCGAATAGCCAGGGTGTTACAGTTGGTATCAGAGCGGGCTTTAGGTCCGTGGTAATTAAGTTATTAAAATGACACACTATGCACAGTAGGTGGGGTTGGGAAATCCATTGTTTCCGTATTTCTATTGTTATGTTTCATTTGTTGAGCAATTGTTGAATTGCTTTTGTACTATCTTTCTTGTTGTTAATCTATGATATGATATGATCCTCTATACCTATGAATTTATTTGTGTGATTGCTATGAGATGATATTCTATATTCATATTGATTATTGGCTATGGGTGACGTTGAGAGGTTGAGGTCGTGGTGGTGGCCCTGGGTTTGTCAGATTACACCACCGTTCTGTAATGTAATAGAGTAGTATCTACCCGAATACCATAATTGAGTGTTGAGGGTGAGTTTCTTTAGAAAATATTATTCTCTTCCTTGATTCTGAATGTGGCCAGTTCTGGTGTTAGTTGCGAATGATGAAGTTTTCTAGAGTTAGTGTTTTACATTTCTTCTGATGAGTTTCCATTGATCTTTCTTGATTCATTATATTGACTACTTGTTCTCCGATCTTTGGTCTAATGTTGTTTCTTGGGAACGTTAGTTATCGGCGAAATTTATCTTTTCTTTGAGTTCTGCCCTTCTTGTTGGAGGATGCGAATCTTTATTCACTTGGTATTCTGGATACTGAAAGTTTTCTGTTGCAAGTTCTTTATCATGTGAAAACTTTGGCTTTATGTATTTCTTTTGAATTCTTTCAATTGTTGAAATTTAATACCTCTTTTTCTAAAAGATTGTGCTAAAACCTTTAAGTGGTGTCTTGTCATGCTTAAGTAAGAGGTGTTAATTAAATAAATTAACCGTTATGAGATAAGTTATCAGATTTGGGTTATTGGCTTTGTGCAAGCAGTTTATTCTTAACTAGTATCCATGGAAGTGAATTGACTAATGCGAAATGTCGTTGTATTTGGTACATGATGAATTTTAGATAAGAGTTTGTTCATCTTTGCTCAAGGACCTATTGTTATTAAGAAGTGTGGAAATGTTGATGAACTGGTTTGATCCTTACGATCGAGTAATCTGTTAAATTTGTTAGATGGATTGGAATCTAGGTCCTCTTTCGGTTATTCTAACCGCCAGTGATGGTTAAGTTAAGGATGTGTTTAAATGTTGCCTTGATAAATATTAACTTTGAATCTGTCTTCTATTTGGATCTTGATGATCTTATTTGAATGATAGCTTTACTTGATTCTTGCCAGGCTAAAAATTATTGAAACATGTTTAAATGACTAGATGAACGATGATGTATCGCCTTGTGAAACCTTGTCTTATGTATCCTATATTATTAAAGTTAAGGACCTTTCATTCTAATTGCTGAACATATGTTAGAATGTTGATTATACCCTCTTAACTGTTGTTGAGGTTGCAAACAGAGGTAGGATCATGATTGTGCCATATGTGGCTAGAGAGCATTTAGTGTGTACTATCTTGGCGTCGAGTGTCAGTTAGAGTTAAATGGATGAAAGCTAATAAGAGATTTCTGTTGGTGTACATGGGTGAGATTGTCATGTTCTATTATCATCTTGTTGAAAGAGTTTGTTTCAATTATGAGGTTTTTGCACTAGGCTTTCCCTAGATCAAGTATATGCAATCTTATTTAGATTTTAGAGACATGATGAAGTAGTTAATTGTGTTTCTTTTTAAAAGTTCATGAAGTGATAAGAGATTATGATGATTCTTGCTAATAGCATATTATTTCGTTGATTAGTGTGATTGTCGTATTGTGGCTGTGATGATAATGTTGTATGAATTATAAGAAAAAAAAAGAAATTGATCAGTTGCATGATACTGTTTTAGTGAAAGTGTTTCGAGTTTTGCGTTTGTTATCTTTGGACCTCATGAGTTATGTGGTAATTGAGTCTGTTTCGAGCAAAGAGACGGGTTGAAAGATTTTATTGGTTCTTAAGTGGCTCCTATGATTTGGTCTTAAGAGCTTATCTTGTTTAAGCCGTAAAGTGATGTAGTAATCAGAAAATAACTTTCCAAGGTTAAAGGAAAGAGGGAAGTAAAAGTATTTGAGATTTAAGTCTCGTTTCGCAACTTGCAGTTTATTTGAGTGTGCTTAAACCCTTGTTCCATAAGAGTTTACCAATTTTCAAAGGGCAATACCTTCTTCTCAATTGTGGTTTGGTATTCGCTTATAGCAAGACTTGAGCCCTCAGCTGTTGACGTTCTCTATGTTTTTCGAGTTCTTTGCCTAAGTGACTATTTCCCTTGGTCCTGTGTTTACTTCGAGAAGTAAATGTCTTCATTTGCTTTTTTTCTTTTGAGAAAGGATTCACCGATTCGTTTCACAGTGGTTTTTTTTCGAGGTGTTTATTCAAGGTGGTTGTGAGACCTTGGATTGTAAGTTAATCAAGGAGCATTGAAGGATGAACTAATTTCGTATGTAATTCTTGGAGAGAATTTTATTTATACAGAATGTTTGCCTTTGAGGCTAAACTGATTGCATTGTTGCAACCATTAGAACCTATGGAGATTTGTGATCCAAGATCCTTTGTTCAATTCGGGTGGAACACTAGAATTTTCAAAAGGATGGGGAATCTTACTCGATGTATTAGAGTGTCGCGGTTGAGTACCTTGCGTGGTTGTGCAGATGAAATATGATGGTGTTGTAATGAGAGTAGTATTAACGAAATAATCTGATCGTTATAGCGACTAATGAGATAGCCGAGATTGTTGGATTACTGCCAAGAATGACTTAGACTTAGTAAGTAACTCTCTAAGAGTTAGGATCTTGATAAAGATAATTGGATCGAAGAAATGTTTTTGTGTTGATGTCAATGCGCGCGTATGTTTGGATTGTGAGAATTTTAGGGATTTAATTTGAGGCTTCCCCTATCTTCTATATGAAAAGTTCATGGTAGGAGTCCTGGAGTTTGATTTTGGGCTTCGCATTCTTTTTGCTAGGACCTTGAGTCTCCCAATGATTATGTGTAGAGGAAGTAGAATAAGGATGGATTCCGAACAATGGGATGATCATCGATAGAACCCTTTTGAGGAAGTATATGAATGTCTGTGCTGGGAATTTCGAGTTGTTTATTCTTAAAACATTGAGGTGATGTGATTGCATGTGATATCTATTTTGAGATGCATTGGAAGTCATCTATCAAATTAATTATGTCGGTAGAAGAGTTGTTGAGAGAAAGTTTCGGTGGAGTCGATAGAGCCTCTATACAGAGGTGTGGATGATGTATTTCGACTTGAGCATAACGTTGAGGATGCCAAGTTAAGAGAGATGAGTTAGGGTGTTATGCGATGAATTGGAATTCCAAAGTTTGAGAGAAGTTTTATTCCTGAAAGAGAAACTGAGAAATTGATGCTTCCTCAAGTAGAGACACGTTTTCTTGATTCTTGTTTGAGCTATGTGTTTTGACGGATGTCTTTCGCAAGTTGAGCTCGGCATTTATGTTGACATGTGTGATTCTTTCCAGTTCAGACGGAATAAATGAATATTTTTTTTTTTGATTTGGGCATTCAAGTGATTTCTCCTTTGGATTTCGTGACGTTTATTCACAAACTGTCACTTGGAAGGTGGAAAGGTTTTTCCTGATGAAATTCCGATTTCTGGGTTTGACTCTTTAGTACCGAGCTGGTAACGCATAGTTGCGATATGAATCTTTTACTTTCAGATGGGTTTTGTCGGAACAAGGGTTTGCTCAAAGAGAGTTCCGTTGTATGTCCCTCATAAAAAGGGGGTGACCCTTGTTGCGTGAAGAATTCGATTCAAAGGTGTAACCAGAGTTCCGTGTGCTATACGCTTGTTGTGTTTTAGTATCAAAGGAGAAGTTGGTCCAAGGTACATCGGGTTGTTTTCGTTAACTGCCAGAGTTCGAAAGTTGGCATATCGCTAGGTCCGTCTCGGGACCTTACGCGGTGTACTCAACATTTGGCATGTTTGGTGCCGAGTGAGTAGAGTTTGAATATTCGTTAACGTCGTGGACCATCGAGTAGGATCTTACCTTCGATTCTCTTCCGATGAGTGTACCTGGAAATGTGGGGACGAGTGTTAGGACAGACGTCGTTCTACGTCTTTGTGTTGTGGTCTCATCAGATCGAGAGAGTGGTCACTTGGAAGTTAGAGTCTCGCATGCACGAACAATACCCGGATTTGTTCATGTCTAGTATGTGTTATCGTTGTTAATTTCCAGACGCTGTTTTCTTTCGAGTAGATCGGTGAGTAGATTCGGGGTCGAATCCTGTTAAGGGGGGTAGAATGTAATACCCCGAATGTTTCTAAGGAAGGAGAGTAAACGAAAAAGGGGTTTTCTGTAATACTCCAACTTATTGTAATGAAGGAAGCAGTGAAAAGAGAAATTAGACTTTAGAGGAGGGAAAATCTGCAATACTTTGACAACCTGGGCTTCGGGCTGGCCACTAATAAAAGGATGGGGAAACCCTAGCCCACCACGGTAGCACGCATTGCTACAGTGTTCTGCCGCTGCTACAGTACACGCCCTCCTCCTTGCACTCCGTTGCTCCCTCTTGGTGGTGCTCTCCCATTCTTTGTCGGCCAAGGAGAAAGGTGGAGGAGAGAGGAGAAGAAGAGGAGATGAGTATCTAGCGGGGATTTCAGCGGCACGCGTGTCTCCATGGGCGTAGTCTTGATTTAAGGGCACCTTCGTTGCTTGTTAACGCGTCGCAACACGGAAGGCAAGTACTTTGATGTTCATATGTTTGGTGTATGATGCATGCTTGATGACTGTATTGTGTTTTTCTGATATCCACGAGAATATTCAAAGTTTATGCCCTTTTCTTATGTGTTATATCCATGAGTATATATATGACGTCTTTCATAATTCATACTTCAGTTCATGCATCCTGTTTCATGTGCCTTCCACGGGAGTGGATTATAAGACCCATCAATTCCAGTATGGGCACGTAAGACCCACCAGTCCAATGTGGGCAGTTTTGGACACCCGTATGAAACGTTCTTCATACGGGATTTGGATCCTTGTATTTTGGTCAAATGCGGGCTTAAGTGAACACCGACGGGTGTGTCACTAGCTATACCGGTATAAGCACGTGTGTAGTCCTTCCTTTTATTATTTCCATTCATTTCATGCATTCATAAATATCCATTTGCTGTATGTTCAGAAAGTGTGAAGAGGTTGTCTTGTTCATATTGGAGGTCTATTCATATATTCAATGGACTTGCTGAGTCTTGGACTCACTCTAGCTTTGTTTATTTATTTTAGGTGGTCGTTGATGAAGTTCTCTTGGGAGGGAGTAGACACGCACTACTCAAATACTTCACTTGATACTAGATTCAATAAAAGAATGGATACTTTATTTTCTTTGGTTAGCGATGGACTGTAATAAATAAATTTACACGTGGATGATATCATCCTTCATGTTATTGTTGTTTAAATAACTACTTATGTTCCATGATTATTGGTTTGATATGATTATCTTAGTGGATTCAATAGACTTAAATAATTGGAAATTGTGAATTGCTGTGGGATACAGTTTTAAATCCTGCTTAGGTTCTAAAAGATGTTGGTCTTTTTATATTAGTTGATAAGTTTCTGTTGAAATTCTTCCGCAGTATTGTTTTATGTTAGTTCTTTAGGTAGCATTTTGGCTTCCGAATAGCCAGGGTGTTACAGTGTACATTTAATATAACTATATTTATGCTCAAAAGTAAGCTTGCCTTTGTTGTTGTAGTAAAAAGCGGCGTTGACGTACTCTGGATCAACGACTTCCACCTGCGATCGATCAACTGCTGCAATATATGGCAGATGCAAATAATACTCAGATAAATACTTGGTCAAAGTTTGGGGTGATATTATTCGTACATAAGTTAGTGCATTTTATTTTGTTAGCCAATTTTAATTTAACAATATTTTTCGGGTCAACGCTAAGTTAGCACTCCCCATCTACCATCGCTCTACAGTCTATTCGCGTCTACCATATATTGCAGTAGTTGATCCATCGCAGGTGGGAGTCGTTGATCCGGAGTACGCCAACGCCGCTTTTCCCGCTTTTTATTAAATCTACCAATTTTATTTACGCACAAGCGCCTAATTGACTTTCTTTAAGTACGAACGCGTTTAAATGTACGAAAGATACTGTACTACCCAAGTTTGCATCTTACTAAACTTATCAAATTTTTGTCTCACGCGGACTTCTAATTGGTTCCATTAAGTACATACGTGCTTATTAACTTTCCTAAATATACTCTGTGTTATTGGTCTTAATTATTTTCTCGCGACGAATATACTTCTAACGCATCAGGCTATTTACTTAAGTTAGCGGTTCATAAAGGTGATTAGTTCAACTTAAGAGCCTCAGATCTAATATAATTATAGATTTTCCTAATTTTATTTGGACGGTCTATCTACCGATATCTATACCCGCATGGCGTACATATTTTTATACTGCCTAACCGCTCACAGCCAAGGATAATACTATTAGCGTTCTAATATACTGCTAAAGCTACCCATACTAACCCTTAATAAAACTTACTAAAATACCTCCCCACCTAACAATATTACGAACTGTAAGGAACTAAGAGGAAACACAAGTTATCCAATTATTACAATAGAAATTGCTAAATTGTTTATCACAAAAAGGAATGAATTATTAAGTGGTGTGAAGTGCTACAAAAATGCAATCATTCCATCTTCTACTTCCACCCCGAAGCATGCCGTCATCAACGTTCACCTAAAACAACAAATAAACAAGAGTGAGTCCATGACTTAGCAAGTACAAGGTAAAACAACAAACGAGGAATCATGTCAACGACAATTCATTCTCATTATCTTATATCACATTGTCATCTTTCATGAATGCAATGCAAACCCATGCTTATGCTACAACTTCACTTCTGCTTATACTTGTATATCGGAGTTTAACACCCGGCGGTGTTCACTCATGCCTGCACTCTTTAGTACGGGGACCCAATTGTTTGTCCTCTTTCATACAGGGACCTTATTGCCCATATCTTACGTATGGGGACCTCATCCTACCCCGGTGGGTAAAATAATTCCAACATGAATGTTCAACAAGCAATGCAATGGGTAATCATCATTCTTTTCCATAATCATCATCATCAAATTACGGAAAGCATATGAAAACATGAAATAGGCATATTTCACATGAATAATCACGATAAGCATTCATTTAACCAAATGATAATTCCAACCATTCAATATCATTCTACCATGCACTTGCCTTTCTAATTGCGACGACCGGAATAATGTGAGGGTAATATCAATCCCGAAGCCACTCCGCCTACAGCAAACACCCAACTCAATACAACCTACGGCAACACAAATCAGCACTTAATCTACAACACTCCTACACACTCTCCAATTCCACAACTTTCTCCCTTTACCGCACAGTCTCCCTGCTGTACCGGCACTAAAATTATCATAACTTTCAACTCTTACATCGTAAAAATAGTAAACCATATCATTCTGGAATCCATACACAATTTCCTACAACTTCTTAGCTCATCAAAAGTTCAGATTAAATTATCTAAACCCCTGTTTTTAACCCAGAAAACATATCTGTCATCTTCTGGACAGTGGACTTAATAATTTCATATCTATTACTCCACATGTGCAAATATAATGATATATGATTTTCAAAAACTAAAGAAAATTATCTAACATATCCTAGTTATGCCAAAAATTCAATTCTATCATTAACTTTCTCAAATTAAAGTTTTCCCACGACTTCTTCTAGCACAACTCGGTTCTAGACTATAGTTTTTTTCCTCTAAAAATCATAACTTCTGTTCTACCCGTCCAAAAATCATGTTCTTGGACACTCTGGAATCCTTAGGAAGTTACCTACCCTTTCCAAGTAGATCAAAACCCCAAATTATTACATCTTCTATTTTTAATCTACAGATTAATACGTGCTGCCAAAATACTCCCGGAATCTGGATAGCAACCTTTCGAAGGCTGTATCTTTTCACACGCTACTCTGTTTTCAACGATGCATACCTTCTTGGAAATCTAACACGATAACCTATCTTTCCACTAATTGGACTAAACTCCAATTTTGAATTTACATACCTAATCGTCCCTGCAACGTGCTGCCCTAAACCTGACAAATCTTGATAGAAAATCATTTACTCTTCCCCTTGACCAAACGTTCTAAAAAAACAGAATAAAGATCAATCTAGGACAAATCTAAGGATTTCATATCGTACCCTCAGAGATCACGAAGCCAAATCAGGAATTCCCGCGAGATCCTTCCCTCTTTATTCCTATTTTCCTTCTCCTCTCTTCCTTCTCTTCCTCCTTTGGCTGCAGCACTGGTAGCGGGGGCGGCTAGTGTACGGGAAGGGACAGAGGTGGTGTGGGGTGGTGATGGCTTAAGGGTTTGGGGAGCATAGGGGGGCACCCCTAGGGTCCTATTTAAAGGCCAAGGGGCTGGAGGGTCGTGGCTTGGACGTGGTAGGGTTGGAAACAGCCGACATTTAATATGATTCGAAATACACTTTGAATTCGAGTCGGTTTTCCACTTTCCATCTATGCAATGAACACTTCAGATGTCATAACTTTCTCTCCTAAACTCGGAATGGAGTGATTCTTTTTTTCTGTTTAGCTAACTTATAGTAATTTAACTTTCTATTTGTGGAGCTTTTTTTTAAAACACCTTCTTCATTACGAAATTTGCTTTGGAAATTGACTCAGTTGCGGACCCTGGTTCTCTGTGTAGCCTGCCTTGTGGGCCCCATATATCATACGTCGGAACTTCAAATTAGGTCAATGAGGACACTAAATTGGACTATGGAAAGAGATTTACAACTTTGTGGTTAGGAGGTTTTCCATTCGAAGCCGTTCTAGTCGTAAAAATCACGTTGCAAGATGATTACAGATTTTATCCCGTTTCTTGGCGAGGCAAATAAGGAATCTCTCAATCTCCTTATATTCTCTTAAAATAAACAGGATATTATAGATTCATCGCATGGCGAGGGATTCAAGAGGCATGGTCATCTACCCGATGCTGACGCGAACAAACTATGGAAATTGGGCTCTCGTGATGAGGGTGAACCTACAGGCGCAAGGACTGTGGGAGGCAATCGACCCCAGCAATGGCGACTACCGCGGCGACAGGATGGCGCTATCTGCCATAGTCCTTGCCGTCTTGCCCGAGATACTATCAATGCTCACCGTCAAGAACACTGCCAAGGACACATGGGACACAATCAAGACATTGCGCACGAGTGTCCAGCGCGTACACGAGGCAAAGGCGCAGATGTTGCACAAAGAATTTAAGGCGATCAAATTCAAGAACGGTGACTTGGTGGATGACTTCACAATGCAGCTCACCGGCCTAGTCAACAACTTAGAGATACTCGGGGACAAGTTGGAGGAAGATCGTGTTGTTAAAAAATTCCTCCGCGTCGTCCCACCAAGGCATACTTAGGTAGCGATCTCAATTGAGACGCTCGTTGACATGCAAATACTCCCAGTGGAGGAGCTCACCGGATGACTGAAGGCTGCAGAAGAGCGCTATGACTAAGACAACACTGACGGCGCCAGCGGACATCAACTCCTCGTAGAGGAGGAATGGCTTGCGTGCATGAAGTAGCGCGAGCATGGCCCTGGCTCGTTTGGTGGACAGAAGCCCAGTGGTGGCTATGATGGCAATCGGTGCTGTGGCAAGCCGAAAGGCTGTGGTAGTGGCTATGCTGCTGGCGGTGGCACTACGTCTAATGGCGGCCATGAAGTGTCAAAGGACAAGTGTCGTAACTCCGACAAACTTGGGCACTGGGCCAGAGATTGCTGCAAGGAGCAGTGCAACGAGCAGGCCAATCTGATGAAGGTTGATGATGATGAGCCCAAGCTGCTCATGGCACAGGTGTGCACACCGTCTGAGGCTACCGAGAGCATGATCAAGTACGTTGTGCTCAACGAGGTGCATGCTGATGTACAACTAGGATGTGAAGAGGACCGCCACAATGATATGTGGTATCTTGACACCAGGGCCAGCGACCACATAACGGGTTGTAGGAACGTCATCGCCGAGCTAGACATCGGTGTTACTGGATCTGTCAAGTTCGATGATGGCTCGATCATTGATATTTTTTACAAGGTGCGTGCTTGTTCTGTGCCACAACGAGAGCACCGCCGCGCGACGGACTATACTACATCCCTCGGTGCGAGCAACATCATCGACCTTGGCGGTCGGTGAAGCGGTGCCAAATGCCGATCAAGGGAGGCATGTTGTGAATCTATGATCGCCAACAACAACATCTCGCCAAGCTGAACAGTGCATGCATCTAGTTATATGTTCTCTCCCTGGACATAGCACGACCAGTGTGTCCGATGTCATGACTCAACGACAACGCATGGTGCTGGTACGCCCACTACGGTCACCTCAATTTTGAGGTGCTCCGGAAGCTGGTACAACGTGACATGGTGTGAGGACTTCCGAAGATCGACCACGTGAACCAAATCTGTGATAGCTGCCTGGCAAGGAAGCAACGTCGTACTCTATTTCCAGAGGAGACCAAGTATCACGTGGAGAATCTCCTCGGGCTGGTGCAAGGTGACCTGTGTGGGCTGATCACGCTGGCAACATTGGGTGGGAAGCGCTACTTCCTGCTCCTGGTCGACGACCTTAGCCGCTACATGTGGTTGACACTACTAGTGACAAAGGACGAGGTGGTAGTAGCAATCAAGAACTTCCAAGTCGTGCGAGAAGTGAAATGCGGTAAAGCCGCAAGTGCTTCACACACGACCACAATAAGAGTTCATGTCCGTGGAGTTTGGTGAATAGTGTGCAAATCACGGTGTCAAGTGACTCCTCACGGCGCCATATTCACCGCAACAGAATAGCGTTGTCAAACAACGGAATCAGACGGTGATCGCAATGGCATGTAGTCTGTTGAAGGCGAAGGACATACTAGGGGAGTTCTGGGGTAAGGCAGTCACAACAGCCGTCTACATCCTTAACCGCGCACCAACCCAGAGCATCGATGGCAATACACCCCTATGAGGCGTGGTATGGCACACGCCCAAGCGTGCAATACTTCTACACGTTTGGCTGCATCGCGCACGTGAAGGAGGTGCATCCAAACATCTAGAAGCTCGACGACTAGAGCAAACCCATGGTCTTCATTGGCTACGAACCTAGATCCAAAGCATACCAGGTGTACAACCCCATCGGCAAGCGCGTGCACATCACACACGTCATCGTCTTCGACGAGGCAGCAAAGTGGGACTAGGAAGCCAGAGACCATGCACGGACGTCTCCCGGTGAGACGTTCACTGTGGAGTACATCTCTTACCCTATCGTAGGTGGTGAATAAGTCAACACACAAGGATAGGACACGCCAGGTTGTGCGCCAAACATAGGACTGCAGACACTGGCGCCATCAGCAGTAGTGACACCGGCATCAACAGGAGTGACGCTGACATCAGCAGCAGCGAGCCCATCTATAATAGTCACAGCAGCGCCGACCGGGTGGGGTTCGTGTCACATGAGCGGTGGCCAATGCATCACATGGATGTAAAATCAACATTCCTTAATGGCAAACTCAAGGAGAAAGTCTACGTCGCGCAACCCCCCGGCTTCGTGGTTGATGGCCACGAGGAGAAGGTCCTGAAGCTTCGCAAGGCATTGTACGGTTTGCGACAAGCGCCAATGTCACATCCCCAAATTAATAAAGAGTATTATTATGCATCTCATTAGCATGTATCATGATTTGAAACTTTTTATTGGCATATTGTACTTGGAAAATCTCAAAATACAATTGAAACATACACTTCAAATCGATCTCCAAACTAAAAAACGAATTAAATGCTACTGAAAAACCTCTGGAAATAATTTATTCAAATACTATATTAATTATCTTGAATTAATATAATTTTTCCCAAATTTTGGGACTGTTTTGAACCCTAAGAAAATTCAAACACTATTAAAGACCTAGTTTAAGTTTGAAATTTTATATCACAAATTATATCATGAACAGTAGGGTTCCATAATTTTTATGGACACTAGACATACTCAGAACCCCATGATTTATTTCATGATTTTAGGGTTTTATTTCTAATTTTTAAGCCCTTGTCAAAGTGGGAGGAACAAATTAAAATTCAGTCAAATCTTAAACCCTAACCGATCGTCACTATTCATCGGGCTTGAGTCCGACTTCGGCAAACGGCTCAGCCCAACCGCCTAAACGCACCGAGCGCGTAGACCCTTGGATCTCGGTCGGCCAGTGCGGTCGCGCCATCTGTTGGGCGATTCAAAACAATCGTTAAACCCCATCCATCCGATCGGATCTAACGGCCCGCATTGAGCCACATAGTGCGGCTTGCCCCGTCCCGTGAGTCGCCGTCGCGCGCGGGCCCGCTTCGTCGGCGTCTTCAACCTCGAGCGGCGGCGCGAGCTCAGCGCCACGCGCCAAGGAGCTCTGCTGCCCGTCCAACGGCGTTGCCGCACCGCCTCTCCAACCAACCCCGAGCCTTCCCGGCTAACGTCGCCTGCATTCCGTCCCTCGGTTCAGCTTAAGTCGCCCCGAACGCCTCTTTTTTTCCCCATCTTTCCTCTCGGGTCTGAGGAAGAGGAGCTCTCCTTCGCTCATCTCTCCGGTAAGCTTCGACCGGGTGATCCCTCTCATCTCTACGTTCCTTGCCGTTTCCATTTCTGCTGAGCTCATCCCTTGTTGTTGCTTGTAGATCTCAGGGCACCATCGTGCTCTCACCGGCTCCAGAGCCCGCTCCGAAGGCCACCTCGGTGTCATCCTCATCTCCGGTGAGCCCCTCTTCTTCTCTTGCGCGTCACCTTGTGCCTTAGGACATAATCAAGATTTCCCCTCAACTTATTTGTCGGATAATGCAGGGAGCTCAGGATTTACGGTTTTCAAATCCGCGGCGTGAAGAGCTCGTCTTTTCCCAGACGACGACACGGTGAGTCCCCGCCGATACTACCCTCCGAGACCATCTCGTGGATGCCCTGATTCTGTTCTCACCTCTCATTTCCTTTCTTTCTCCCTAGAGCATCCCCGCCACGGTGACCTCCACCTCGTCGCCGTCGGCTCACGTCGCCAGACCACCCCGGTCACTCCCCGACGCCTTCTAGAGCACGGTGAGCGTCGCAAAATCCCCCTGAGCATTTTGCACCTCTTATTTGTAAGCTTTTTGCCTTACCTCGGGTTGTCGCCGTGCATGGTGCGCCGCCGCCGCATCTGGACCCCGTCGATGCTGAAGAAGACGGCCGTTGGTCCCCGCGCCGAGCCAGAGACGTCGCAACACCTCAGGAACTCAGATCCAGGCGCCCGTAGCGTTGAATCGATCCCGCACGCCCACGACGACCACACTGAAGCCGCCTCCTCGCTCAACTCCGCGCCCGGCGCGCTACGTGCCCCTCTGCCGCGGCGACACCACCGGAAGGTAGCTCTCTATTCTCCTTCCATTTTGCGCGGTCCATGAGCCCCGGCCTTCCTCGCCGGCGAGCACGGCAACGCCGCGGCCGTCTGCCGTTCGTTGTCGGATGCTTACGGCGATAACGGTGAGTTTTGCGGATTAATTAGTGTTAATAATTGTAGTTATTTAGTCCCGAGTCTATGACCGTGGGCCCCTATTGTAGTTTAAGTGGATCGTAGTTTATAAACTACGTTTTAAAAAGGAAAACGTATTACGTGGAATACGCCTTGATGTAATGCGCTAGTTTAGTCGTATTGATTGGGTCAAAAGTGGTACCCCGGTCCCACCGTCGTCGTCGTGGCTAGGCTAGCGCTTCGGTGAGAAAAGTTAAGCGGCGTATAAAATCAAATCCATTTTTGTAAGTGGAAAAATAGGTATAACTTTGAAAATACATAACTAATTCATTTTAACTCCAAACTAAGTGAAACCACTTACGATAATTTTATTTTTAATGAACTTTATATTAAAATTGGTTTTCAACGTGTCTCTGTGCAGAGAACATTATTTTGAAAATTGAGCCTTTAGCACTATTATTTGTACAATAGAAAAGGTGATAACTTCAAAAATTCATAAGTAATTCTTGGAAACTCCAAAAACAGTGAAATCAGTTTTGATAATTTCTATTTCAAATAACCTTAATTATAAAAATAGTTTCAAACTCGCCCCTATCACAGAAACTACAGTTTGAGGAAAATGATCCTAAAAGTCATTATTTTTACATTATTAATCTTTGGTAACTTTAGAAATCAATAACTAAATCATGAAAACTTCAATTGGAGCCAACTCAACTGTTTTGAACTTGTAATAATATTGCCTATTTATCCATGTAATCCATTTACTCACCACTACTCTACAAATTTTCGCCTCATAATTAAATTACAGAATAAAGGCGTATTGAAATATGAAAATCGAATCACCATAACTTTCACATACTAAATCAAAATGAAATAATTCTTTCACCAAAACCACCTTAAATCATGACTTAGCTACTGTAGAAAAATCATGCATTTTTAGCATCTTGATTTTGGAGTTTTTCTCGATGTTTATTAGTATTGTATTTATCTAGATTCCGAGCTTATTGATATCGACTCTCTGCGACCGAGTGAGCAATTACTTTTCCAGCAAGGCAAGCATCCTTTGAACTTTCTTTTGCATCATATTTGATCCCAATTTTGCTAGGGTAGATGCAATGATAATTGCTTGCATGATAGTCTTATATTGTCGCTATTTTTGTTATGAATGGTTAGACACATCCTATTATCTTGTCATTGAGGCTATCCATGAATTATTCCATTACTGAAATGCTAAGGTAGGATGAGTGAAGTAATGTTGTTCGAGTTTGCTTAGTCGTGCAAGTCTAGAACCGGTAGTTTGATTGACGGGAATGGCCCGCCAATTATGGGACAAACATAACTCTCATTATATACTTTTGTTTCAGATCTTTGTATCTGTTTTATAAGTGAAATTTTGTCTTTTTTTAAATGAGCTTTTGGTCTGGACAAGTGTTGGTTAGTGATGGTGCCTTCGTGCACGAGATTGGGTATGTGGTTTGACTTGTCTGGACAATTAAGGACCGAACTTTGGGTTGTTGCGATTCAAGCAAAACTCGTGCTATCACGCGCGGTATATGGGTGCCGTATGGTTAAGTAGGGGGAAGGTTTTATTGTGTTGAGTCCCACGGTGGTGAAAATGTAAGGGCATGGGGCCGTGAAATCCGTGTTCCTTTTGGGCCGATAGGATGGGGCGTTAACGTCTTGTGTTTCCTAGGATATATAGGATGGAGGCGTTAACGTCTTGTGTTTCCTAGAGCCATGGTTGAGGACTTAGCTCAATGGGATCTTCTTGCTAAAACGCATCGTATCTTGATTTACCCGTAGGCATACCGTAGGAAGTATGCTATATTCGGAGGCATCCGGAGGCTTACGGGCTAATCAAGTCGTGTGGGTAAAGTAGTACACCTACGAGGTATAATCTATTCGAATAGCCGTGTCCACGGTTATGGGCGACAACGCTTGAAACTTGTGGTGCTTATTGTTAGTCTTGAAATTAAAATTGTGGTTATAACTTGGTATCGTCATGAATGGGATGTTCATGCTTGTTGTTGTATCAAAGTGGACCGCCACTTTGTTGTTGGTATGGTTCATCATTATTGAATTCATTACTTATTCACATGCTTTACTTCTACTTCAAATCTGATTTTGAAATGGCACTTGAAAAACTAGTATGTGTAGGTTGTTCGATGTTCGTCTCTTTATAAAATTAAGCCAATATGAGCCTTTCCTTTGAGTGACCTTATGCATAAATATTTTTATTTGTGTAAGACTTGCAGTACTCTTTGTACTTAGCCGGATGTTTCTTGGCTTTTACGGTGAGGAGGATAATGAGACCAGCGAGCTTGTCGGTGTCGATTTAGGCGACACCGATGAGTAGTGTGCTATCTTTAGCTCCCGATCGGTTGCCGATGGGTTATGTGGCATACCACTGCAGCATTTTGGTTTATTTACTTGCTTCCGCTTTGAACTTCGTTTAATTTGGCGATCGGCCACTTATGTAGTTGTAAACTTGAAAGCGTGATGTATAACTTTTGTACTATTTATGTATGGCGTTGTATGGATGTGATCGACGTTGTAATAAGAGTATGAATATATTGGTCGCTGATCTTGGGAGCCAATATAGGTCATGCTCGCTGTTCATAACTTCCTATTTAACTTCGCTAAGTGTAGTGCTTGGTGATTGGAGAACCGACAATCATGTAGCGCTCGCAGGGGAGCGGCGTGCATGATCGTCGGGGCTCTAGATTTTAGTTAAGCCTCTCATTTGGACTGAGTTAAGTTGGAATTCATTTACTGGAGATCTAGAGTTATGTCCCTAAGACCTTGATTAGTCTCGGTCTTACGGAGATAACTCCGGGGTCCCCACAGCGTTGGTATCAGAGCCATATTGACTGTAGGTTAGAGATAGCACTGGCGTTAGAGTTAGTAAGCCTTCTTGAGTCAAATTATTTTTGAAATTATCAAATTAATTTCAGGAAGTTTAGGTTAGGAATATCTTTTATTCATCATCCATCCTAGTATCTTTTCTTACCCTATTTCTGTTTTTAAAGAAATCTTACCTTATTGTTCTTGCTTTTAGATGAGTCGTCAATACAGGTCAAAGAAACTCAAGGCGAACGTGGATGGATACCCGCGCTTCTCAGGAAATGATGTGGAGGCGAACTTCACCTATCAGCCATCTTCGCCATCTATCGCGCGACGAGGGCGGGCATGGAGGAATACGGCGTGATCAACATTATCGCGCGGGCGAGTCACGGGAGTATCCCATATTGTTTCGAGCGCGTGGCGCCACGAGGCCATGGCTCTTGAGGAAGTGGCTCGTGTGGCTATGAGCCATCTCGTTATGATCGACGGAGTTGTCTCGGCCGCCTTACTACCATTTTCCTATGTGCGAGTGTGGCGGAGGTGGACACCTTTGCCGGATTGATTTGGGAAGATCCCGGGTTAGGCGATTGGCAAGATTGGTCCATACCATGGACCAAATCCATCGGTGCACCGTGTATGAGTTGTGCGAGACACGTCAACGTCTCATGGTGGCCAAGAGCACCTACAACTCATGTGTAACATGGGGATTATTGACCGCCATGTGGTTTATAGCACGAATGAGATTTCCCCATATGCTGGCGCCACCGATGTCTGAGTCTTCCGAGGTGCAGGCGGTACCCAACTATGGGACGAGGCGCGAGTTCGCATGTCGATTGGTTTTGCTCGTACTCGTAGGATGGAACTGCTGGAGGCCATGTGATAGAGCAAGGCTCCCTTCGTCTTCCCAATTTTTGAGACCCGATGATACGGGATCCCGAGGCACATCTTACGGGCGAGTTTCGGTAAACTTTGGCCTAACAACATTTAGGATGTTATGGGCGTATGCTTTTGGGCAAGCATGTATCTTTTGATTTCTGTAATAGGCTATTAATAATCGAACTCTTAATGTTTCTCTTGAAAGAACTATATTTCAGTAGTTTCTTTTCACCCCGGACCCTATGAATGTAATTGCTTTGGAAGAATTATGATTTGAAGTTATGAATCTTATGCTGGCCTTAGTGCCTTTATGCGCCCTTTTGGTGTTATGTTTTGGTGTATTTTATATCATTATGCATGCTTAATTAAGAACTTTGTGCTTGCTGTCCAAAGTTTTATTATTCGTACTTTTCCTAAATCTTAGCCTCTTTTAACATTCCTTGTCACTCCGGGATGTGGACCCCAACACTCGTGCTAGAGCTCGGTGCGATGGGGATCTCCACCCAGGGCACTCGTTACTGCTGCTGTGCGAACTTTACGCGCGAGGAGAGGGTGAGCCCTCTCGGCGACACCGTCCGCGGGACGGTTCCTCGAGGAAGTGCTTCCTCCGCCACCCACTATGGCGGAATTCTTGGCTCGGTCGAGAGAGCAGGATGGATTAGACCAGGATCACGGAGGCTATAGCTCGCAACACTTCTCCTGCTCTGCGGCGGGGAGAGGACATCGAGAGCGGCGTGGGGTCTCGTTGAGTTTCAACGAACAAATCCTCCCACTTTTGCGGTCCGGAGACCCTATGGAGGCGAAGATTGGTGAGGATGTGGAGAAGAAACTAGCCATTGCTCGATGCACGGACATTGAGAGAGTTCTTTTGCCGACTATCGGTGGAAGGCGCCGCCGTGCATGGTGGGATAATTTTCCGCCATGCAACTTTGACGAGACGTTCCATCATGGAACGAGTTTCGTGCGGCTTCGGGAGGCCTATGTTCTGATGGGGTCATGTCCATCAAGCGGCGATTTCTTGCTTTGAAGCAAGGAAGGAAGGCATCACTTGAGTATCTTGAGAGTTCAACTCCTTGGCCGCTATGCCCGGATAGCGTCTCCACAGATGTTCGCACGGCACGCCAGTTCATGGCGGTTTGGCGAGAGATGCGGTGGCTTTAGCTGTACATGACCAGGGAACTTCGGCACATGGAGAACAAGGCCATTGTAGTGGAGCACAAGAGTGTGGCGTGGAGGAGTCGGGAAGAGGAAGAAGGCCGCTCGGTTCTCGGCTAGTGGCGGTTTCCCTCGGCAGCGCCGGACCGCCTCGGGCACCTCGTCCTCGAGCTCCGGTGCCATCGAGGTTTCTGTGGCGCTGCACGACCTTCTCCACCTACAGGGCAGCGGCACGGTGGGAGTAAGAACTCCCAAAGCGGTGGTACATTCAAGCCTAATGTCACTGCTTTCATTGTGGTCGCCAGGCCACTATGCTTCTTCTTGCCTCGCCAGCGTGGGAATGCCACAGTCTATCGTGCTCCTACACCACCAGTGTGGCACGACCTACACCACCTCCCGGGGCAACATCTACCCCTCCTCGGGTCCACTGCGTGGCGAGTGAACCACGTCACGGCGAGGAGGCGGCGCTCGGGCGTCATTTGGGTACACTTCTTGTTAATTCTTGTCCAGCATCGTTTTATTTGATTCAGAGCATCTCATTCATTCATCAAAGAAGAATATGCTGCACTTAATCAATTTGAAATGCATAAACTTCAGCCACCTTATCAAATCGATCGCGGGATCGGTTTTCCAAACCGATCAAGTCTGCCGGGGCGTAAAGTGGAAATTCAAAATGTCAACTTCTTGGCAAACTTAATTGTGCTAAAATCAGCGGGTATTGATGTAATCTTGGGGATGGATTGGCTGTCCAAAACCAGGAAAGATCGATTGTGCTCGGCGGTCTATTTCTCACTAGTGAAGACGGCAGTCAAGTCGTTTTGCACCTTCGTGGGCGATTCTCATCTCTATGCCTTGGAAGCTTGTACCTCTCTTGAACTTGAGAAAGTGTCGTGGTGTGTGAATATCGGATGTATTTCCCGAAGAACTCCCGGGCATGCCTCTGATCGAGAAGTCGAGTTCGTCATCGAGCTTGTACCGTCTTCGCGCCCGATCTCAAAGCGGCCATACGGATGCCTCCTAATGAATTGGAAGAATTGAAGAAGCAACTCCAAGAACTCCAAGACAAAGGGGTTTATTAGGCGAGCTCCTCACCTTGGGGATGCCCGGCTATCTTTGTCAAAAAGAAGGACAAGAGTTTGCGGATGTGTGTTGACTACCGTCAGTTAAATGAAGTCACTATCAAGAACAAATATCCACTTCCACGGATTGATGATTTATTTGATCAATTGAGTGGAGCCCAAGTATTCTCAAGGTTGATTTGCGCAGGCTA
This sequence comes from Ampelocalamus luodianensis, assembly GCA_036346255.1. Classification (NCBI taxonomy): domain Eukaryota; kingdom Viridiplantae; phylum Streptophyta; class Magnoliopsida; order Poales; family Poaceae; genus Ampelocalamus; species Ampelocalamus luodianensis. The sequence goes on from CM070629.1 coordinate 27,376,680, forward strand.
TCATCAAATTAAAGTTCGAACGAAGACATTCGAAGACGACATTCTCTACTGTTACGGGTTATGCGAGTACCTTTGTCATGTCCTTTGAGTCGGCGAATGCCGAGCATACTTCATGAACCTTATGAATTCAGTGTTCATGGAGTATTTGGATAAGTTTGTTGTTGTATTCATTGGCGACATCCTTATCTACTCAAAGTCGATGAAGAACACGAGCAACACTTGAGGCTTGTGTTGGAGAAGCTTCGTCAACATCGACTATATGCCAAATTTAGCAAATGCGAGTTACGGCCGTGAAGTTAGTTTCTTGGGGCATGTCCTATCCAAGGGCGGTATTGCTGTTGATCTAGCAAAGTGCAAGATGTCCTTGATTGGAGACAACCGAAACATTCTTGACATTCGCGATTTTCTTGGACTTGCGGGTTACTACATGCGATTCATCGAACTTCTCCAAAATTGCAAGGCCAATGACTCAACTTCAAGAAAGAAAAGAAGTTCGAATGGTCACTTTGAATGTGAGAGAGCTTTCAGATCCTAAAGGAATGCTTGACCAAAGCTCGATACTCATTATGCGACATTCACAAGAGCTTTGACATTTCTTTGCGATGCGTCTCGCCATGGGCTCGGTTGTGTTCTTATGCAAGAGGGCCGAGTGGTAGCTTATGCATCAAGACAATTGAGACCACATGAGTTGAATTATCCCACTCATGATTTGGAGCTCATGGCGATTGTTCATGCTCTCAAGATTTGGCGACATTACCTCATCGGCAATCGTTGCGAAATCTACACCGACCACAAGAGTCTTAAATATATCTTCACCCAAGCCGATCTGAACTTGAGGCAAAGGAGATGGCTTGAGTTAATCAAAGATTATGATTTTGGACTCCATTATCATCCAGGAATGGCAAATGTGGTTGCTGATGCCCTAAGCAGAAAGTCTCAGTGCAACTGTTTATCGGTAACTCCCATTTCAGCAAGCTTGTGTGCTGCGATGCAACGTCTGCACCTGGAGATAATTGAAGACGGTTCCCTTGCTGCCCTTAGTGTGAATTATACACTTGAGGACCAGATTAGAAAGCCGAAAGGCGATGAAGAAGTAGCTCAGTCCGGGAGGAAGTGAAGCAAGGCAAGGCCAAGTGCTTTAAAGAAGATGCACAAGGCACCTTATGGTTTGAAACCGGTTGGTGGTGCCTTGCGATCACGCCTGAGAGAACTAATTCTCAAGGAGGCCCATGACTCAAGTTTTCTATCCACCACAGTAGCACCAAGATGTACCAAGATCTTAAGAAGCGACTATGGTGGGCAGATGAAACGACATATCGCTCAATTTGTTACCGAGTGTGATGTATGCCAAAGAGTTAAGGCCGAGCATTTGAAACCGGCAGGCACTCTACAACCCTTGCCCATTCCCAAGTGGAAATGGGAAGAAGTTGGCATGGATTTTATCACCGGCCTTCCAAAAACTCAAGCGGGGTCTGATTCTATATGGGTGATTGTTGATCGTCTGACGAAGGTTGCCCATTTCATTCCTTTCAAGACCACCTACCATGGGGATAAGTTAGCTGAGCTTTATATCTCCAGAATTGTTTGTCTCCATGGTGTACCCAAGGTCGTCATTTCAGATAGAGGTCCTCAGTTCACATCTTATTTCTGAAAGTGCTTACATAAAGCAATGGGGACCAATCTATCTTTCAGTTCCGCTTACCACCCACAATGAGATGGGCAGACTGAAAGGGTAAATCAAATCTTGGAAGATCTTCTCCGAGCATGTGTGCTGTCCTATAGCAAGAAGCGGAGAAATGTTTACCATTTGCGGAGTTCTCCTACAACAATAGTTTCCAATCAAGCATTCAAATGTCCCTGTTCGAGGCATTATATGGAAGAGCTTGTAGGACACCCTTGAACTGGTCGGTGGCGGGAGAGACCATTTTATGGCCCAACCTTGGTAGAGGATGCGGAAGAACAAGTTCGTGTCATCCACGAGCGACTTGAGACGGCTCAATCCGTCGAAGTCCTATCTGCGACCGTCGTCGTCGTGAGTTGAGCTTTGAGGTGGATGATCATGTCTATCTTAAGGTTTCTCCAATGAAAGGAACACATCGTTTCCAAGTCAAAGGCAAATTGGCACCTCGCTACGTCGGACCTTTCGAGTTCTAGCAAAGTTGGGACGGTGGCTTATCAAATAGAGTTGCCACCATCACTTGTGGATGTACATGATGTCTTCCATGTTTATGGCCCGAAGAAGTGTCTTGGCGTCCCAACAAAACAACGAATGGAAAAACTTGACTTGCGGCCGATCTTTCCTATCGGGAGCACCCGATTCGCATTCTTGAAGAGAAGGAGCGCAAGACACGAAATCGCGCAATCAAATTCATCAAGGTTCAGTGGAGTAACCACGCTGAAGATGAAGCAACTTGGGAGCGTGAAGATCAACTACGAGCTAGCTATCCAGATCTTTTTTCCTTCTTCTTAAATTGTCTTTGATTCAAGAAAGGAAAGTTTAAACAAAGCAATGGGAAGGAAAAAAATGTTATAGCCATTCCTTATAACCCTACAAAGATATCTTGGCACTATCTTTGAAGGAAATCAAGACAACAGATGTTTTGTTTTCTTTTAGAACTGTTTTATCCAATTTCCACCCTATCGATCTCGGGGTCGAGATCTTTTGTAAGGGGGGGGAGGTTTGTCACATCCCCAAATTAATAAAGAGGATTATTATGCATCTCATTATCATGTATCATGATTTGAAACTTTTTATTGGCATATTGTACTTGGAAAATCTCAAAATACAATTGAAACATACACTTCAAATCGATCTCCAAACTAAAAACCGAATTAAATGCTACTGAAAAACCTCTGGAAATAATTTATTCAAATACTATATTAATTATCTTGAATTAATATAATTTTCCCAAATTTTGGGACTGTTTTGAACCTAAGAAAATTCAAACACTATTAAAAGACCTAGTTTAAGTTTGAAATTTTATATCACAAATTATATCATGAACAGTAGGGTTCCATAATTTTTATGGACACTAGACATACTCAGGAACCCCATGATTTATTTCATGATTTTAGGGTTTTATTTCTAATTTTAAGCCCTGGTCAAAGTGGGAGGAACAAATTAAAATTCGGTCAAATCTTAAACCCTAACAGACCGTCACTATTCATCGGGCTTGAGTCAGACTCGGCAAAACGGCTCGGCCCAACCGCCTAAACGCACCGGCGTGCGTGACCCTGGATCTCGGATCGACGATGCAGATCGCGCCATTGTTGGGGCGATTCAAAACAACGCGTTAAACCCCATCCATCCGATCCGGATCTAACGGCCGCATTGAGCCACGTAATGCGGCTTGCCCCGTCCGTGAGTCGCCGTCGTCGCGGGCCCGCTTTGTTAGGGCGTCTTCAACCTCGAGCGGCGCGGCGAGCTCAAGCGCCACGCGCCAAGGAGCTCTGCGCTGCCCGTCAGCGGCGTTGCGCACGCCTCTCCCAACCAACCCCGAGCCTTCCCGGCTACGCGCCTCTGCTTCCGTCCCTCGGTTCAGCAAAGTCGCCGGACGCCTCTTTTTCCCCATCTTTCCTCTCGGTGCGAGGAAGAGGAGCTCTCCTTCGCTCATCTCTCGGTAAGCCGGCCGGGTGATCCTCTCATCTCTACGTTCCTTGCCGTTTCCATTTCTGTGAGCTCATCCCTTGTTGTTGCTTGTAGATCTCGGGGCACCATCGTGCTCTCACGGCTCCAGAGCCCGCTCCGAAGGCCACCTCGGTGTCATCCTCATCTCCGGTGAGCCCCTCTTCTTCTCTTGCGCGTCACCTTGTGCCTTAGGACATAATCAAGATTTCCCCTCAACTTATTTGTCGGATAATGCACAGGAGCTCTGGGATTCCTGGTTTTCAAATCCGCGGCGTGAAGAGCTCGTCTTTTCCCGAACGACGACACGGTGAGTCCCCTTCGATACTACCCTCGGGACCATCTCGTGGATGCCCTGATTCTGTTCTCACCTCTCATTTCCTTTCTTTCTCCCTAGAGCATCCCCGCCACGGTGACCTCCACCTCGTCGCCGCCGGCTCACGTCGCCAGACCACCCCGGTCACTCCCCGACGCCTTCTAGAGCACGGTGAGCGTCGCAAAATCCCCGAGCATTTTGCACCTCTTATTGTAAGCTTTTGCCTTACCTCGGGTTGTCGCCGTGCATGGTGCGCCGCCGCGCATCTGGACCCGTCGATCTTGAAGAAGACGGCCGTTGGTCCCAGCACGAGCGGAGACATCGCAACACCTCGGGAACTCGGATCCGGCGCGTGGCGTTGAATCGATCCCGCGCCCACGGCGACCACAGCGAGCTGCCTCTCCGCTCAACTCCGCGGCCGCGCTCGTGCCCCTCTGCGGCGGCGACACCACCGGAAGGTAGCTCTCTCTATTCTCCTTCCATTTTGCGCGGTCCATGAGCCCTCCGGCCTTCCCTGCCGTGCCGCGAGCACGCAGCAGCGCGCGGCCGTGCCGTTCTGTTGTCGGATGCTTACGGTAGATATGATGAGTTTTGGGATTAATTAGTGTTAATAATTGTAGTTATTTAGTCCTGAGTCTATGGTGGTGGGCCCCTATTGTAGTTTAAGTGGATGCGTAGTTTATAAATGCGTTTTATAAAAAGAAGCGTGATACGTGGAATACGCCTTGATGTAATGCGTAGGGTTTAGTCGTATTGGGTCAAAGTGTTGCCCCCGGTCCCACCTGTCAGCGTCTGTGGCTAGGCTAGCGCTTGGCGACATATAAAATCCGAAATGCATTTTTGTAAGCTGGAAAATAGGTATAACTTTGAAAATACATAACTAATTCATTTTAACTCCAAACTAAGTGAAACCATACGATAATTTTTATTTTTAATGAACTTTATATTAAAATTGGTTTTCAACGTGTCTCTGTAGAGAGAACATTATTTTGAAAATTGAGCCTTTAGCACTATTATTTGTACAATAGAAAAGTGATAACTTAAAAATTCATAAGTAATTCTTGGAAACTCCAAAACAGTGAAATCAGTTTTGATAATTTCTATTTCAAATAACCTTAATTATAAAAATAGTTTCAAACTCGCCCTATCACGAAACTACAGTTTGAGGAAAATGATCCTAAAAGTCATTATTTTACATTATTAATCTTTGGTAACTTTAGAAATCAATAACTAAATCATGAAAACTTCAATTGGAGCCAACTCAACTGTTTTGAACTTGTAATAATATTGCCTATTTATCCATGTAATCCATTTACTCACCACTACTCTACAAATTTTAGTCTCATAATTAAATTACAGAATAAAGGCGTATTGAAATATGAAAATCGAATCACCATAACTTTCACATACTAAATCAAAATGAAATAATTCTTTCACCAAAAACCACCTTAAATCATGACTTAGCTACTGTAGAAAAATCATGCATTTTTAGCATCTTGATTTTGGAGTTTTCTCGATGTTTATTCGGTATTGTATTTATCTAGATTCGAGCTTATTGATATCGACTCCTCGCGACCGAGAGTGAGCAATTACTTTTCCAGCAAGGCAAGCATCCTTTGAACTTTCTTTTGCATCATATTTGATCCCAATTTTGCTAGGGTAGATGCAATGATAATTGCTTGCATGATAGTCTTATATTGTCGCTATTTTTGTTATGAATGGTTAGACACATCCTATTATCTTGTCATTGAGGCTATCCATGAATTATTCCATTCTGAAATGCTAAGGTAGGATGAGTGAAGTAATGTTGTTCGAGTTTGCTTAGTCGTGCAAGTCTAGAACCAGTAGTTTGATTGTGGAATGGCCCGCCAATTATGGGACAAACATAACTCTCATTATATACTTTTGTTTCAGATCTTCGTATCTGTTTTATAAGTGAAATTTTGTCTTTTTAAATGAGCTTTTGGTCTGGACAAGTGTTGGTTAGTGATGGTGCCTTCGTACGAGATTGGGTATGTGGTTTGACTTGCGGACAATTAAGGACCGAACTTTGGGTTGTTGCGATTCAAGCAAAACTCGTGCTATCACGCGGTATATGGGTGCCGTATGGTTAAGTAGGGGAAGGTTTTATTGTGTTGAGTCCCACGGTGGTGAAAATGTAAGGGCATGGGACCAGTGAAATCCGTGTTCCTTTTGGGCGATAGGATGGGGCGTTAACGTCTTGTGTTTCCTAGGATATATAGGATGGAGCGTTAACGTCTTGTGTTTCCTAGGAGCCATGGTTGAGGACTTAGCTCAATGGGATCTTCTTGCTAAAACAGCCGTATCTTGATTTACCTACGGCATACCGTAGGAAGTATGCTATATTCGGAGGCATCCGGAGGCTTACGGGCTAATCAAGTCGTGTGGGTAAGTAGTACACCCCAGGGTATAATCTATTCGAATAGCCGTGTCCACGGTTATGGACGACAGCTTGAAACTTGTGGTGCTTATTGTTAGTCTTGAAATTAAAATTGTGGTTATAACTTGGTATCGTCATGAATGGGATGTTCATGCTTGTTGTTGTATCAAAGTGGACCGCCACTTTGTTGTTGGTATGGTTCATCATTATTGAATTCATTACTTATTCACATGCTTTACTTGTACTTCAAATCTGATTTTGAAATGGCACTTGAAAAACTAGTATGTGTAGGTTGTTCAATATTGCGTCTCTTTACGCAAAATTAAGCCAATATGAGCCTTTCCTTTGAATGACCTTATGCATAAATATTTTTATTTGTGTAAGACTTGCAGTACTCTTTGTACTCGGCGGATGTTTCTTGGCTTTACGGTGAGGAGGATAATGAGACCGGCGAGCTTGTCGGTGTCGATTTAGGCGACACCGATGAGTAGTGTGCTATCTTTAGCTCCCGATCGGTTGCCGATGGGTTATGTGGCATACCACTGCAGCGTTTTGGTTTATTTACTTGCTTCCGCTTTGAACTCGTTTAATTTGGCGATCGGCCACTTATGTAGTTGTAAACTTGAAAGCGTGATGTATAACTTTTGTACTATTTATGTATGAGCGTTGTATGGATGTGATCGACGTTGTAATAAGAGTATGAATATATTGGTCGCTGATCTTGGGAGCCAATATAGGTCATGCTCGCTGTTCATCTTCCTATTTAACTCGCTAAGTGTAGTGCTTGATGATTGGAGAACCGACAATCATGTAGCGCTTCATGAGGGAGCGCGTGCATGATCGTCGGGGCTCTAGATTTTAGTTAAGCCTCTCATTTGGACTGAGTTAAGTTGGAATTCATTTACTGGAAATCTAGAGTTATGTCCCTAAGACCTTGATTAGTCTCGGTCTTACGGAGATAACTCCGGGGTCCCCACAGCCAAGAGCATAGAATGCTAAGGTCGACAACTGTCTACTGTCACTTGGGTTTCACCGGAGTGAGTCAGAACACGCTATGTACATGCGTGGCAATGGTACGTCACGTCTTCTTGTGTGAGTGTATGTCGACGACTTGATCATCACAAGGCGGATCTGTAGGAGCTTACCAATTTCAAGGAGAAGATGAAGAGCTTGTTCATGATGAGCGATTTGGGCTGGCTCAGTTTCTACCTCGGCATAGAAGTACACCATACCGATGGCTATATCACGCTAAACCAAGCGACATACGCTTCGAAGATTTTTTAGAAGAGTGGCATGGTAGATTGCAATCCATGCCATGTTCCGATGGAGGCCAGGTTCAAGCTGAGCAAGGTGAGTTCAGCTCCTCCTACTGACACCATGGCATACAGGAGCATCGTTGGGAATTTACGGTACTTGGTGCATACACACCCTGTGTGAGTCGTTTTATGGAAACACCAACCACCAAGCACTTGGCAGTAGTCAAACACATCCTCCCGTACATTGCTGGTACTCGGAACTATGGCTATGGCTATGCAAGGAAGACAGAGGAGTCATGACTGGTTGGCTATAGAAATAGCGACATGGCTGGTGATGTCGACGACCTCAAGAGAACCACAGGTGTGCTGTTTTTCTTCGGCAGCAGTCTTGTCAGCTAGCAATCTAAAAAACAGAAGGTCGTAGCACTATCCTCTTGTGAGTGCATGCACATCGACACCCGGTGTCATTTCCTTCGGGAGTGCGTCAAAAATGACAAAATTGAGGTGGAGTACATTAGCACCAGAGAACAGCTTGCATACATCTTGACTAAGGCACTTGGGCGCGTCAAGTTCAACGAACTACGTGCAAAGATCGGCATAGTCGAGATCAAGTAAGTGCACAAAGATTAGAGAGTGATTTGTTAGGTAATCTTTGTGTATATGGTATATTTAGATTTTTGAGAGAGTTTGTGTTTCGTATTTAGGCAGTATTCGTTATGGATACTAGAGTTGGTTTGGAATCCCTTCCGGATATGTAGAGTCTTTATCGAATACGAGTAGTAAACTGTACTAAATAAAAAGACACCTATTGTAATCAGTTTGAAGCAAGCAATAGAGGAAAGAAGAAAAACCAGAAAACACTTCCATCTAGGCTCTGTCGAGCGTGAGTCTTCTTCTATTTGGCTGATAGTTCTTCAGTACAATAGTAGTACGATGCGAGCTAACCATCATCTCGCCCCACGCAAGAGAAGTGTAGACACATTTGCCTACTCCTCATTCAAATCCAAACCCAAAGTTGCACACAGAAAAAAGAATGGGAGGTTAGGTAGGGCATAGGGCAACAGAAGAAATAATTGAGAGAGTGCAGTGAACAATGTTCATAGTACAAGCATAGTATGCCTGCCATCGTACTGTCATCGTACGTGAAGCATTTTCCTTTTTTAGCTAGGGTGTTTCCTACTCTACTTGCTGGTTAGTTTATTGTCGTCCTATCATACGATTACACAAAGAAAAATATCGTGTCTCCTGAGCCGCTCTCGGGTGACTCAGGAGGTGACCCCCAGCTGCCGCGCGAGAGGCCCCCGACCGCTGCCCCTCCCCCCTCGTCGCTGCCGCCGAGGACCAAGGATCTCGTCTCCCTTCCTGGCCTCTCCTCTCCCAGCTCAACTCCTTCGCCTTGTCTCCTCCTCATCTCCACAAGATTTCCTCGCTGTGGACCAAGGACCCCAGCAGATTTAGAGCACCCCTATCGTCCTCGACTCCCTCCCTCTCCGGATCTGCAACCTCAATGTGGCTGGTGGTGGCCGCGCATGGGCTGCACCTTCGACGGCTGCGAGCGCTGCATCATGGGCAACTACAGTGGTGTTCTCACTGCGCCATCTCTGGGCAGCCGCCGACAACGCTAGCCGAGTACACCCTCGGCCATCAGGGCAGCAGCACCAATTTCTTTGATTTATCCATCATTGATAGGTTCAACGTGCTTGTGAGCTTCCAGTTGACCAACGGCGGCATCGAGTGTAGTAGGGGCCACGGGACGAGCTGCACTATTAACATCGCAACGAAGTGCCTCTCGGAGCTCCGCGTGCCAGGGGCTGCACCAGTGCCTACCTCATGTTGAATGGCGACATCTACTGCTGCAAGGGGCAGTATCGGTGACTGTTTCTCTGTTTTTCTTCTTGTTTATTAATATAATGGGCAGCTCTCCTGTTTATTCATTTCAAAAAAATTATCGTCCTATCAACACGCTCCCAAATGTTAGCAGTAATCTTTTTTAGTGGCAAGGGGATAAAGATTATAGGCTGGTTATTATGAATCATGATTGGATACCACTTCAAAATTAAGACATTGTGGATAGGAGTCACACTTGTCCCTCAGGTAATTAATGAAGTGATGAACTAAATAACACACATAAGGACAAAATGAACCATCCATTGGATGACTTTGCTTCCACTTGTCGGCTAGAAAGAAAATAAAGACGAAAGAAGGTTGATTGAAAAAGAACACGGTGTAGTAGGAGATCGCTGTCATTTTCATGGTAATTTGTCTCTTGATGCTAGTCATACTGATTAACACATCTCCAATGTCTACTAATAATTAGTAAGACAAGATTCCTGGCCAGCCTATACTAATTAAGCATCAGGAAAGTAGTTTGACTCTGATACTTGTTCTCCAAATAGTTACAGGCCATGCCTAAAAGATACTACTAGAAAAGAAACAGCTACTTGCATGCATATGCATATTTTAGGAGTTGTCTCAACTGCTTATACTTGGGTAAATTGAAGTGGGGGAGAAACAGGTACATGAACAATAGAGAAAGAAACACTAAAGTTATGAAGATTATGAAAATGAATTTATCAATATTGACCATAGGGGGGATAGCTCAAGGAACGACATGAATTTGTTATCGTCCAATTTAAGCTACTTACGAAAGGAAAAATTGAGGATTTGTCACTTGTAAGCTCCTTGATTTAGGATTTTCCACCTTTAATTTTCTTCTTGATAATTTACCACTCCTAAGCACCAAATACCTGTGATTTGACACCTCGGGCGTATTCCAGTATTTTTGTTTTTATTTTGCATCAAAATCCAATTAAGAAGAAACTTAAAGGTAGCAAATGCTAAATCAAGGTGCTTAGGAGTGGCAAATCCGCAATTTTCTTTATAAAAAATAGAAGTTTTCTTAGGAGAAAAAATTTTATATATAAAAAGCACTAGAAAACAAATAATGACCATGATGGATGATAACTTGAGCTTGTTGGAGTTTGGTGCACATGCACACTTCATCGAGCCACGGAAGGTGTGATAGAAGCCAAATACGAGGAAAAAGCACTTGATCAAGCTCTAAACACGTAGGGAGATGAAATATCATGCACTTGTATGGTACAATTAGACTCAATACTAGTTTAAAAATTTGGGAATAAGGTAGAATCTAGATGCTATATAAGATGGGTTCATGTGCCACAAATTAACTCCTAGACTTTTTAGTTTCATCCTAATTGTTACTTAATCATATAAATTGAATATGGTAAGGCTTTAGTCCTAGTAAAGTTCCAATGCTCCTACATGCTAATGAAAGGTAGTAAAAAATCATGAGAGGGGGCCAGGACCCTGCCAGCCTCGCCTTATCTCTACCCCTATGCACAGGCAACGAACATTATTGGTGAAAAAGTGGATTATGAATGCGCACGTAAATGGGTTCAAATGAGACCCTCATTTTGTATTTAAATATCCACTTTTTGACAAAACAATTAAGACACCTCCCAAAAATTGTTAAACATAATCTCTTGCCTATAGACCCACATTGGTGAAATAATGTTTTTTTGATATTCAACTCATCCTTTTGCACCACCACCAATCACCAAGCTCACACCACTCCGCATATATCTTCTAACTTCAAATGAGTGACACATGACAAGAGACTACCCTACCAAGATCCACCATTATTTGGATCTACACTACTCATTACCTAGTAATGCTTGGTGACAGACCATGTGATGGTACCCATGTGTTCCACAAGTTATGGTGATGAGTAATTGCCATCTTGGTTGAATGGATTTGGAGTTTGCTTTTGTGGAGTCCAACTAGGTTGGATCATCCGGTCAGATGGACCATTGGGTTGGACCATTTGTACAGAAAAGGTGTATTTTCATGTTTGTTTGCGTCGGATGATCCGGGTCAGTCGGACCATTGGGTCAGTTAGCACAATGCATTTTTGAGTTTTGAGTCGTTTCAGGGTGTTCGGTCGATCTAGTGGTCATGGGGTTTGCCCAATCTTTCATGGTGGTATTTCCCGAACAAATATGTGGAGCACAAATTACACGATGCAATTCGCACTAGGATAGATAATACCCACAACCGTGCGCACCACAATGCACGACCTACGACAAGGGGACCTCAAGATCTAGCGAACAAATACCTACACCACAGTAGGAACCCTCATGCCAAGATGAAATCATAGATTGGAATTCACAAGAACACACATAGAACAGGGATGAACCCTAATGGCCGAAGGCCAACACGCACACGCGTTTTAATTCATAACTCAACTCTCCCCTATATGGCCAAAGGCCTTTGGCTTTTATAGCCGGCACACATGCACGTACAAAAGGATGTACTCGACTAGAAGTCCTAATGCAAAACTAAAACATGTATGATTCCTTTTACATCTCGGAAAAAAAATAATTATTCTACCCAATCTAACGTACGTGACAAACAAAGACCTTGGATTGATTTTGTGAAGGACCCACTAAAACTAATCGGTTTGTTGGCTGTCACGGCTATAGGTGGGCCCTACCCCATAGCTCGTAGAGAAATAAAGCGGTGTGGAGAACATAAAATCTTGTAGATGCACGCAGCAAGAAACCAGCCGTAACTACAATTCTTGATTATCCTGATTTCCTATGATTCATCCCACTGAATTTGACTTCTATCTCCTTGCTTTTCCCTTGATTTATCTTCTAGATAGGTACCAAAGAAAAACTTCTCTTCAGACACTAATTTATCAAGTACGTGATCTGCACAAAATAAGCAAGGTGATTTCTTTCCTATTCCAAGCACCAGCACGTCACACGTACTCATTATTTCACGGGCGGCATCAACCAACTAGTTTCCATGCATCCAATACTCCTTTCCTGAATGCATACGTGCATGTGCACATGTGTTGCTATGTACGCACACAACCCTTTGCACCATGCCTGCATACTGATTTCCATGCTCCGCCGTTTCCTCATGTGCAGCCTGGTCGGACCCTTCCTCATGTGCACCAGCATGCTCTCACGCACGCACCACAGGCCCAACACCACCTTGTTTCTCCAAGCTATGCGTGTGCACACTGATGATATCCAGTTGCACACAAGAATTAATTTCATAAACAGAAATAGTAGGGTTGGCCGCATCAATAGAAGACTTTGAGATGAGTCTATTGATGATGTTTTTGGGCTAATGATTAGTTGTTTATGATGAGATTATGTTGTTAAATGTTATGCTTGTCTTATGGTGCACGTAGGTGGATATGGAGTAAAGATGGTGAATTGGCAAGCATTGATGGCTTGATAGCTTTGGGCCTTTCCATACATGTTGTGAAACACATGCTGAGGCTATGTGAGACATTGTTGCGCTAACCATGGTGGTTTTAAGTTGATGGACATGGTGATGCTTAAGATGAGATGTGTGAGATGCACGTGCTGCATCGTGAGCCATGAGATGGCATTATGGCGTGGTGATGCTTCCGGGAGTGAAGCATGAAGGTATGCATCATTTGCTCATCAATTATGTCAATTGATGGTTATGTGTTTTGCGTGGTGCTACATGATGGGTTTGCTTGTTGGTCATGGTTGTAGGACTTCGGATCTAGCTACGTCATGGTGAGGCGGATAGGATTGGGGCTAAGCTAGGAGAGCTCAGGTCTAGTATGATCAAGGGATTAGGACTAAGCTAGGAGAGCTTAGGTCCAGAACGGTCAATGTGCCGCTGGTAGATGGCCGAGACTAATGGGGTGGTTACAAGTCGTGAAGACAAGGAACTGGTGATGGAGATGACGAGCAACCACGAGGTGGACCGAGACTAAGCAAAGAGAGGAGCTGAGGCATAGAATAGTCAAGGAAGTCGAGTGCTGCCATAGGGCAAGGTGGTGCGCTAGTGACTAGAACCGGTGCAAGTGCGGTGGTGTTCTGGTAGTGTCCAGAGCTAGAGAGACTTGCTAGTTGGGTCAGTAAGCACTTGTACATGTGTGCATTCATGGTGAAGACGCATGATGAGCATTGGAGGAGAAATCTTGATCGAGTCAAGGTCAAGTGGAGGTTTCCAAAAGATGGACGATATCTTCGAGGAGAAGAAAGCCACTATGAAGGTGGAATCCATCTGTGAGAAGGTTTGGATGGTGTGGGGGCGTGATGATAGCTTTCCAACACATCCAAGAATGCATGATTCAAAGTTCGTATGAGAGTTATGCCTAGTTTTGTTAACAGGTTTTGGGTATGCCTAAATTGGTGTTGTAAGTTAGTTGAGTGGGTGGTTAGTAAGTGGGTTTTGAACCCCACCACCAGGTTAGGGTCTTGAGGAGGAGTGCTGTCACAGCCCCAATAATTAAAATGGATTAATATGTATTTCATTAGCATGCATTATTGATTTCAAAACATTTCCATAATATATTGTACATGGAAAATCTAATTTGGGGTGAACATACACATCAAAATTCACATTTCAATTCGAATCAGTGATAAAAAGTTGTGATCATCATCTGAAACCAATTTAATCAAATACTACATTAATTCTCATGAATAAATATAATTTTCCAGAATTTTGGAACTAGGTTGAACCTTATGAAAATTCAAACCAACTTAAAAGACATACATTAAGTTTGAACTTAAATATTACAAAATATATTATGAACAGTAGGGTTTCATAATTTTTATGGGAACTATATCATCCAGGAACCCCACAAATTATTTGAGGATTTTATGAAATTTATTTCTATTTCTAAGCCTTGGTCAAAGTAGTAAACAAAATTTAATTCTCACCAAACTCAACCCTAATCGGCTAGCTTGTTCCTCGGACTCGAGTCCGACTTCGGCGACGGACTCGGCCCTAACCGCCTAAGTGTACCGTCGCATGCGGCCGTCGGATCCTCGTTCAACGGTCCGATTTCATCACCTGTTGACTGTCCAACCCTCTCGATCCGTCCGTCGTTCGTTATCCAACGGTCCCGATTTAATCCCCGTGTTGCACCGAGCCGCGCCACCTTGTGCCGCTGCCAGCTCAGGCCCACACGACAGGGTCGTCTCTAACCTTGGGCAGGCGCGCGCTCAGGCGCTGCGAGCCACGCGACCGCGACGCCCTGCTCCAGCCGTTGGAGCTCCGTCACCTCCGTTAGCCACCGCCGCATGCGACCATTCCTGGAGACGCTCCACTTCACGTCGCCTCCGATGCCGTCAATGCACGAGCTTATTACCCCTCAGAGCGCCTCATTCCTCCCTATCTTTCCTCTCGGGTCTGAGGAAAGAGGAGCTCTCCTCCGCTCGTCTCTCTGGTAAGCTTCGACCGGGTGATCCCCATCTCCTCTCTGTTCATCACCGTGCCCATTTTGGCTAATCTCGGCTCATGCGTTGGCTTGTAGCTTCCGAACCACCATGCGGTGGTGAGGCGTAAGGGGGATCCTACGCCGGTGATATGGCCTCCTACTTCAGGAAGACGATAGTCCGGAGGCGCAGAAATGTACGGTGAAACCTCATTAGCGCCATATAGCACATCCGGACGAATTAGCCTCATGTCATGCATAAGCTGCAAATGCTCCTGAGCTATAATGAGACGACGACGCGTCTCCCATAACTCATGCATTATGCAGCGATGCATTTGGTCCATTACGTGAACCAATCTCGCCAATCGCTCGACTTGGGGTCCTCCCAAATCGGATCTAACAAGCGAGTTCACGTCCTAAGCGCGCGTGCGCGCATCGGAAAGTGATCATATGGGGGCTGGGCTACCTCTGTCAGGTCGTAGCGAAGACGACTCATGGCCACCAAAGACACTTCTTGTAACGCCATGGCCTCAGAAGTACCGCGCGCCTGGAAGCGGTAAGGTATGCTCCCCGTGACTTGTCTAGCAACGATATCTATCACTGCCATAAATTCCTCCATTCCTGGTCCTCGATCACGGCGGTAGATGGAATAAGTGGGCTGATATGTGAAGTTCGCCCTCCACATCATGTCTCGTAGCAACGCCGGGTATCCATCCACTCCTTCAGCTTGAGTTTCCCGGACAAGGTACTGAGGGTTCATCTAAAGGCAAGAAGGTAAGGTAAGTTAGTTTCATAAACCAAAACAGGATCAGGAGAGAAAAGATACTAAGATGGATAAGGAATAAAAGATATTCTTAACTTAAACTTTCTGAAAGTAATTTGATAATTTCAAAATATTTTGACTCGGAGGGCTTACTAATTCTAACGCCATATACCTCTATCCTACAATCGGTATGGCTCGATACCAACGTATTGTAGGGACCCTGTAATTATCTCCATAAGACCGAGATTAGACAAGGTCTTAGGGACATAATCACGGCCTCCGTAAATGAATTCCAATTTAACTCTATCCAAGTGAGAGGCTTAGCGAATACTAGAGCCTCAACGATCATGCGCGCGCTCGCTGCGGCGCTACATGATTGTCGATTCTCTTCGATCGAAGCACTACACTTAGTGAGTTAAATGGGAATTCATCAACAACGGGTATGACTTATATTGGCTCCCAAGATCAACGACCAATATACTCATACCCTCATCTACGTTGATTACATCCATACAACGCATACAACAAGAGATTAAAACGACATATTGCATAATAGTTAAGGTCTACAGCTTATTACAAGCGGCCGACCGGCCAAATTCAAGTAAAGTATCAAGTAGCAATGGAAGTAAATAGATAAAGCAAAAGACCAGCAGTGGTATGCCCATCACCCATCGACAACCGATGGGGTTAAATGGTAACACACTACTCATTAGTGTCACCCAAATCAACACTAGCGAGATCGTCATACTCATAATCTTCCTCACCGAAAAGGCCAACAAACATCCGGTGAGTACAAGTGTACTGCAAGTCTTACACAAATAAAAATAGTTATGCATAAGGGTCATTCAAAGGATGACTCATATTGGTTTAGTTTTGCGAAAAAGACGCAACAGCTTAACATCCTACACATACTAGTTTTCATGTGCCCATTTAAAATCAGATTTGAAGTAGAAGTAAAACATGTAGTAAAGCATTTCAGTAATAAACAATTGAATCATACAAAGACCAAAGTGGCAGCCCACTTTGATGTACTAAACACATGAACATCCCGTTCATGGCGAATACCAAGTTCAACCACAATTATAATTAAAAGTCTAACAATAAGCGACCACAAATTTCAAGCGGTCGTCCATAACCGTGGACACGGCTATTCGAATAGGTTAATACCTGCAGGTGTACTACTTTACCCACACGACTTGATTAGCCGTAAGCCTCGAGAGGCCTGCGAAATAGCACACTTCCTATGGTATGCCGTAGGGTAAATCAAGATACATCATTTTCAAAAAGAAAGCCCTATTGAGCTAAGTGCCCTTGTGAGATGGTTCCTTGCCTAGTACAAGCGTCCGATAGCACTTGCTAGAGGGCTCACAGTTATATTGGAAATACCGATGAAATCAAAACAAAAGAATTGGTGCTCCCTTGCACACTATAAAGGATTACATCGGCTCCTCAAAGAACATAGGATTTCACGGTCGCTATGCCCTTACACCACCAAGGACTTAACACAATAAAACCCTCCCCTACTTAACCATACGGCTCCCAACCGCGTGTGGCGGCACGAGTGTTGCTTGAACGATAGGTACCCAAAGTTCGGTCCTCAATTGTCCGACAAGTCCTTCCACTTACCCAATGCACGTGCACAAAGCACCATCACTAACCAACACTTGTCGGACCAAATCTCATTTAAAAATGACAAAGTTTAACTCATAAAACAGCTACAAAGATCTGAAGTAAAACATAAAGTAAGAGTTGTGTGTATCCCAAAACCGCCGGTTATTCCGACGATCGAACTACCGTGTCTAGACTTGCATGGCTAAGCAATTCTATAACCCATAATTCACGATCCTATCTTAAGAATATAGGAGTTTGCATAATTCAAGATTAACCTCAAGCATAGGATATATCTAAACTACACATCACAAAAATATCGACATAATCAAAATAACATGCAAGCAATTATCATTGCACTATCTTAACCAAAACTGGGATCAAATATGATGCAAAAGAAAGTTCAAATGATGCTTGCCTTGCTGGTACAGTAGCTGCTCACTCTCGGTAGCGTAAGTGTCGATATCAATATGCTCGGGATCTATATAATTATAACATCAAATAAATACCGAGAAAACCACTCAAAAACCAAAATGCTCAAAAATGCATGATTTTCCTACAGTAGTTAGATCATGATTTTAAATGATTTCTGGTGAAAGAATTATTTCATTTTGATTTAGTATATGAAAGTTATAATGGTTTGAATTTCAGATTTCAATAAGCCGTCATTATGTAATTTAATTATGAAGTGAAATTTTGTAGAACTGTGGCGAGTGCATGGATTACATAGATAATTAGGCAATATTATTATAAGTTAAAAACAGTTGAGTTTGTCCTTTTTGGAGTTTTTATGATTTAGTTATGTATTTTCAAAGTTATCAGCCTTTTATAGTATAACAATAATAGAGTTAAAGATTATATCCTCCCAAATATAGTTTCTGTGATAGAGGTAATGTGGAGACCATTTTTAGAATTAAGTTCACTGAAAATGAAAATTATCAAAAGTGGTCTCACTGTTTTTGGAGTTTCCAATAATTACCTATGCACTTTTGAAGTTATCAGTCCTTTTCTTATTGTAAAAATAATGGTTTTAATGGATTAATCTCCAAATAAAGCTCTCTGCTACAGAGACAAGGTTGAAACCAATCTTGATACAAAGTTCATTTAATATGAAAAATATCAGAAGTGGTTTCACCCAGTTTGGAGTTAAAATGATTTAGTTATGCATTTTAGAATTTATACATATTTTTCAGTATGCAAGTAAATGATTTGTGGATTTTATAATCCATTTGCTACTTTTCTCACCGAGGCTCATTAGCCACGGTCAGCGACCAGCGGGCGAGAAATAGTGCCTTATTCTATTTAACATCTGATTTGAACGCGTTCTGACCTGTGGGTCCCACTGTCAGAGACTGGGTCCACGGGACTAGGTCCACGCACACACGCGCATGGTGCACGGCACTTACGCCGTTGGTCCCACTGCCGAACATGCGGTGTAAACTTAATGCCCCCGTTTTCTGTGCGTGGGGCCAGCGTGTAATAGACCCATTACTACGGCTAAGACAGCACTTAACTGCTAACCCAATCATTAGCCAATTAATAACTGTCATTTGCCGTAAGCGGACAGCTCTGATGGCTGCGCGCACGACAACGCGCGTGAGGTTCTCGGCGGTTCGCGGCGCTACGCGCCACGGCGAGCCGGCCAAGACCGAGATAACCGCAATAGTGCTACGCGTTTTTGAGAAGTGGTGGCGAGTGCAGGGTGTCTGCGCACCGTCGGCTAGCCGGAGCTAGCGGCGGCGGTGCTACGGCAAAGTGCAAGCGAGAAAAGAAGCTCGCAATGACAAACAAGCGAGTGGCGGGGTCCTAGGGACTATGAGAAGGCTACGAGCAAGGAAGAGTGCTCGGGAAGCTCAGAGCGGTGAGGCTGCGTCGTAGGAGAAGAAGTAGCGCGCACGGCCGCGAGGAAATGGATACTCGAGCCAAATGGAGCAAAATGAGTGATTGGGTCACTTAAGGATCCTATGTGGATCTTTGAGAGCGAAGAATCGACAAGAGGCTTACCAAACGCAGTAGGAGATGAGCAGTGTCCTTAGGCGAAAATGGTTCAATCTTTGATTCACAAGATCTGTCGTGCATTCAAGAAATTGATTGAGGGAAAGTCTAAACAAGCAAAAGGGTACAAGGTGACGCGCAAATCTTAGGTCAATACCTCTTGGACACGAAGAAGGCGCGAAGGTATCCTCGGGGGCGTGCTCTGGCCGTGAGCTAGAGCACGAAGATGAACCAGAAGCTACAAGCAAAGAGAGGAGCTTGCATAAGCAAAAATGGAAAAGGTATAGAAGATAGAAGAGAGGAAAACACACCGTGGAAGCTTACCCAAGCGACGAGCTCAAGCTGGCTTCCCTCCTCTCAGTCAACCGAGGAGAAGTGAGGGGAAATGAGGGGGTGCCAAGGGGTGTTATGCCCGGGAAGAAGACGGAGTGGAGGCGGTGTGAGACGGTGAGGCTCCAGGAGTGGTCAAATGGGGCGGTGGACGGACGGCGTGAGCATCGCCGTCACTGTGCCTGTCGGAGCAGCGCGCGTGGCGCTAGCTTCTGCGCCCGCAACGGGAGGTAGGGGACGACTCTGACAGCGCGGTCCCGCAGCGTCAATCACACGGCGAGTGGGGTTTAAGTGATTTTAGATCGACCGTTGGATTGCGAACGGACGGAGGAGATCAGAGAGGGGTTCGGACAGGTCAACAGGGTGATGAGATCTGGACCGTTGAACGAGGATCGGACGGCTGCATGTCACGGTGCGGTTAGGCGGTCGGGCTGAGTCGGCTTGCCGAGTCGGACTCGACTCGGAGGAACAGTACTAGGTCAGGGTTTAGGTTTAGAGTTGGTGAGATTAAAGAATCGATTTCTACTT
Source organism: Ampelocalamus luodianensis (assembly GCA_036346255.1). NCBI lineage: Eukaryota > Viridiplantae > Streptophyta > Magnoliopsida > Poales > Poaceae > Ampelocalamus > Ampelocalamus luodianensis. The sequence goes on from CM070629.1 coordinate 27,396,736, forward strand.
TGACGATTGCTTAAAAATAGAAATAAAAATCCTAAAATTATGAAATAAATTGTGGGGGTTCCTGGGAAGATATAGTTCCGATAAAAATTATGAAACCCCACTGTTCATAATATAATTTGTGATATTTAAATTCAAACATGTTGTATGTCTATGAAGGTTGTTTGAATTTTAATTATGTTCAAACTATTCCCAAAAATTTTGGAAAAATTATATTAATTCCTGATAATTAATGTAGTATTTAAATAAATTGATTTCAGATGATGACCACAACTTTTTATTGCTGATTCGAATTGAAATTTGAATTTTGATGTGTAGGTGCACCCCAAATTAGATTTTCCAAGTACAATATATTATGGAAATGTTTTGAATTTGATAGCGCATGTTAGTGAAATACATATTAATACAATTTAATTAGTTGGGGCTGTGACAGTCAGCGTCTGCGGCTAGCGTATGCCTCGGTAAGGAAAATAGTAAATGCTTTATGAAATTCGAAATCGATTTATTTGCACGCTGTAAAATAGGTATAACTTTGAAAATACATAAGTAATTGATTTTAACCCCAAATCACATGAAACCATACGATAATTTTAATATTTAATAAAATTTATATTAAAATTTGTTTCAACTTTGTCTCTCAGAATGAGAGATTTATTTTGGAAAATGAGTCATTAATCCTGTTATTTTACAATAAGAAAAGGACCGATAACTTCAAAAATGCATAAGTAATTATTGTGTAAGACTTATGAGTACACTTGTACTCGACGGATGTTTGCCGCTTTTTCAGTGAGGAAGATTATGAGTATGACGATCTCGTTAGTGTTGACTTGGGTGACACTAACGAGTAGTGTGCTATCATTTAACCCCCAGTCGGTTGCCGATGGGTGATGGGCATACCACTACTGGTCTTTTGCTTTATTTATTTGCTTCCGCTGCTACTTGGTACTTTACTTGAATTTGGCCGGTCGGCTGTATGTAATAAACTGTAAACTTAACTACTATGCAGTATGTCTTTTTATCTCTTGTTGTATGCGTTGTATGGATGTAACCAACGTTGAATGAGGGTATGAGTATATTGGTCGTTGATCTTGGGAGCCAATATAAGTCATACTCGTTGTTAATGGATCCCCATTTAACTCACTAAGTGTAGTGCTTCGAATCGAAAGAGAATCGACAATCATGTAGCGCTCGCAAAGGAGCAGCGCGCATGATCGTTGAGGCTCTAGTATTCGGCTAAGCCTCTCACTTGGATAGAGTTAAATTGGAATTCATTTCCCGGAGACCCGTGATTATGTCCCTAAGACCTTGTATAATCTCGGTCTTATGGAGATAATTACCGGGGTCCCCACAAGTGCTTGGCTTGGCCACCACTATAAAAAGAGAAGAGGAGATGGCTTAGGAGCTACGCCTATGTGTGAGTTGAGAGGCAGCCCTTAGGAGAGGGTTTTGAGAGAGATTGAGAGGTTCTTGTGTGTGAGTTTTTTTTGTCACTCTTAGATATGGAGTGTGTCTAGGGAGCATATGTAAAAAATCATACATCCCCAAGTAATAAAAGATCAAATTCCAAATACCTTGTGTCTTTGTCTCTCCATGTGATGGCTTGATTTGGTTTTTGTTTGCTCTCTTGTTCTTGATCTTTCCCTCTTGCTTTTGTCTTGTGATTTGGGTGTGCAAGGAATGGTAAATGATGGAATACATAGCTCATGTTCAGATCCATCCACCTAATGCATCAAGTTTTCAACTTTATCGGTTTCCTCTCTTCTTGATGACTATGGCTTGATCTTTGCTTTTGGCTCAACCTTGAAAAGTTTGGTTTTTTTGGTTTGCTTTTCTAGTGTTACCATGCATGTAGAATGAACGTGCAAAATCTCATGTTGATCCAACACCCGAGCACTTCAAGATCAAGGTTTTACCATTTCAACCCAGCTTTGGTGCAACTGAGTTTTGATAGAATGGGAAATTAGGTTACTAACATCGCGTTAGAGCGTAATTAGAGGAATAACACTCCGTTCAACTCGGGCTGGAAAATAACATTGCGAACATCGAAAAATTAAATAAATGACATCCTGACTTTTTCAAAAAAAAAATTGAATATAGAAACTGAGCTCAAAAAATTATCAATTTTTTTGTAGAGTCTCACGACATAGTTTAATTGATTGTGTATTTTTTAAAAAAACTTTATAAGTTCTGATTTTGTCTCAAAAATTCATTTAAGTATAGTGTTTGTAGGAATTTCCTAATATAGAAAATGAGGTCCAAACATTATGAATTTTTTTTTCGAAGCTCCTTACATAGTGGACTTGATTGTGTATTTTTTCTAGAATTTAAAAAAATTAAGAAATGCAATTTCATCACATCTACTGTGTGAGGAGTCTAATATTTCATAATGTAAGAAATTATGAAATTACATTAATTAATTTTGTAAAAATTCTAGAAATATTACACAATCAAGTCCACTATGTAAGGAGTCTGGGAAAAAAATTCATAATGTTTGGACCTCATTTTCTATATTAGGAAACTCATACAAACAGTATATTTAAATGAATTTTAGGGACAAAATTAGAACATATAAAGTTTTTTTAAAAAATACACAAGCAATTAAACTGTGTGAGGAGACTCCACAAAACAATTGATAATTTTTGAGCTTAGTTTCTATATTTAAATTTTTGGAAAAAGCGGGTTGTCATTTATTTAATTTTTCGATGTTCGCGATGTTATTTTCGGCCGAGACGAACAGTGTCATTCCTCTAATTATGCTCTAATGCGATGTTACTGACCTAATTTTCCCTTGATAGAAACAAGTCACAACTATGCTCTAGTTCAAATTTCAGTAATTTGGATCCTCAGTTTGAAAGTTGTGCATGTTTTGTATCAAATCTGCTCTTTGTTTTTGTTGTTGTGCTGACCTAGATCATTCGACTCAGCCCAGATAATCCACCTCAAGTGTTTCACTAGACCATGCTAGCTTTTGGTTGGGTTTCTGTGTTGGTTTCCACTATGTGTCTTTGATCTGACCTTTGTAGCTTATAATAGCTATTAGACAAAAGATCTTTATAAATATTTTAGGGGAAATTTTTAATGGCTCATATTCACGACCTCTAGTCGCCAATGACGATCCTACACTAGGTAATGTCATTACCTCTCTCGACCATTGGATATGAAAATTATTCTTAGTATATATAATTGAGATGTTTAATTTTATAATATATTATTTAAGAAAAAAAACTATAGCAATTTTGACTGATCAAATACTATAGAAGTTAATCTTAACCTTTGATTTTTTACCTAACCAATTGTCAACGATATAGCACAATGGCAGGCACCAAATCGATCATGGTCTTTTCCGACAGTATTAGGTTGGATAGTATATATGCGATTAACCAATCTCTCTCCTGCAACTTTGCATAAGTTAACTTCAGTCAAGTTTGTTCCCAACTAAACAAATACACACATGAAAAGAATTATAGCAATAAGTAATAACCATTAGCTATTCTTTCTCTTTTTTAGCTAGGGATTTTGCTACCCCTCTCGTTGGTCCAACCACCAACCTTGGTCGAAAACATGTGGCTCCCCGCATTACCCCAATATCAACACACTCCCAAATGTTTGTAGTAAACTTATGTTAGTGCTACTCTACCTAGATCCACTATTACTTGGATCTAGACCACTTATTACCTAGCAATGCTAGGTGATACCATTATCTCTCTTGACCATCAGATATGAAAATAATTCTTAGTATATATAATTGAGATGTAAATTGTATAATATATCATTTAAGAAATTAACTGTAGCAACTTTGGGTGATGAAATACTATATAGAAGTTGATATTAACATTTGATTTTTTTCCCTCTCCAACCATGCAGCTAATAACGCAATGATAGAAGTGGGAAAGCGTGTGGCCATGCTCCGTGAGGACTTAGGTACCTCCGATAAATTCCTAAATTCCTAGTGTGTGTAGGAGCGCGTATGCGTATGTGTGGGTGGTGTGTGTTGAGTGTGTGCATCCATTCTGTACTCTTCAAAAGGTAACCAAATAAGCACATTAAAATAATAGTAATAAGTAATAACCATTAGGTTGTTATCTCTCTTTTTTGGCTAAGGAGTTTTCCACCCCACCATCACCGGTCCAACCTTTGTGGAAAACATGTGGTTCCCCACCATATTCTACCCCGATATGAATGACAACATATCTGGTGAATAAGCTCTAATTGGTGAACATGTGGACAAACTCATCCCCACCCGTTGGATCCAAAATGGGCGGGCTGGATGTAGGTGGGTGTCTCCCCATCACAATTACGCCATTTTGCGTTTACCACTCGCACGAACCACATGACTTTTGCGAAACCCCCCTCCAGTGCCTCTCCTCCCTTATCCCGACACAAATGCCCTCCATCCCCATTCGAGCAACGCCATGCCCATGGATCCTCATTCAAAGCTAGGGTTAGGGGTTTGCCGTCCTCCATCGCCGCCTTCCCCTCCCTCTCCGTTCTCCCTGCGCCGTGCCATGGCTCCGCCTCCCCCTCCCTTGCCACCGCCTCGCTGGCCCCAGCCAATCCTCCCCAACCGACACCAAAGCACCAAAATCACAGCTAGGGTTAGGTATCTGGGTGGCTACCACCGGCCCCCTCGGCCCCTTCTCCAGTCTTTGCTCGCGACTCACCGCATCCTCTACGCATCGGGCATCCTACTCCTTTGTCTACAACGGCTCGCCACAATTTAGTGTGGGGGATTGGCAAAAGAAAAATGTGTGGATGTAGCAAGTTGTAATATTGGTTGTATGGATGTAACCTCAATTTTGTAGTTGAGAATTTTCATTTATGAAGTTTGGTTCTGTTACTTCTTTCCAGGTGATGCTTTTTCGTGTGTTAAGCATTAGTGAGTAGAATGAATGTGTGTGAGCACATTTGCAATTTGTGTGTCTTGGTTGTGTTGTAGAATAAATTTGAGAGACGAATCGTGAGGAATTGACATGTGAATGCCTCTAGGTAATTGATAATGTTGATTCGAAATTGTGAGAAATGAAATTCAAATGTTTCTTGTTTGCGAGAAATTATCTAGTGAATCTTGTGTTGCTAAACCTATTGCTCAAGTGCTCGAATAATCTAATTGATATTAAGTAGTGGAAAATGGCATGCATTTGAAAAATGGATAACCGGTAGCATGCAGATGGGCAATGATGAGTGAATGAATGTGTGATGCGGCTAGGTTTAGAATTTTTGTGCTCTAGGTGCAATCGGGTTTATACTTTCTCAGTTTATCGAGAACTGGACCGAATGGTATCGAGTTAACGGAAAACAAGAAATTCATGCATAAAAGAATGGAGCAGTTTCAATAGTTAATAAAACATGACATAGAGATCGATTGAATGATTATCACATACATCAAGATAATTCATGTAAGAAAATTACATACCAAAGAGTGCGCAAATAACAATACTTGAGTATATATTTTGTTTCTGTTGAGTTTAACGAATCATTGATACATGCTTATGGCTGCTCACGCTACGATATTGTGATACATACAATGCAATAGCTAGCAACATGCTTGCAATAGAAGCGTGACATCATGAAAAAGCTCAAGAGTAGCGGTGACATTTTTGCTTCATCAAGCATAACCAGCAATGCTTGCACAGGATGCAATTCTCATGTTGGTTCCATTACAATTCTCACATTCATCAATGCCTGATACTATTCATGTGTTAACATTTCACAGTCCTCATTGTACAAAACAGATGCAAGTTTTCAACCAACAAATGGTTCTTCTTGTGCCTTGCAACAGCCAGCTCGATTGCAGCTTTAGGTGGTTGCCACCGAGCCCGCTTCGTACATGGTCACCGCCGCCGAGCCTGCCCTGTACATGGTTGCCACCAACACAAACCCTAGCCACCTCATGCTTGGGATGGGTGTTGTGGGCAGTGCCACCGAAGGAGGTGAGGCGGCGAGCGGAGCGCCTTGGCTTTGGGTTTTGGAGGGCAGTGCACATGCGCCGTTGGAGTTGTAGGTGTCGATGGCGGTGCATTCGATTGGGGAGGATTGAAGGAGAGGGTGGGAGTTGGGTTGGAGAAGACGACCCTACGGGATTTTCACAAAGGTTTCCACGATGGCGCGGGGCAAAACGCACGATTGTGTAAGTGGGGAGGTGGGAGCGTTACGCTGCATTACGACGGCTCGTTTGGATCGGATGGCGAGGTGGAATTTGTGTTCCACAAAATGCCTCTTGTTCACCGGATATGCCCACGATATGAACGCGCTCCCAAATAGCTGTGTATATGCCTGTTGGATATGTGTCACAGCCCCAACTAATTAAATTGGATTAATATGTATTTCACTAACATGCATTATCAAATTCAAATCATTTCATAATATATTGTACTTGGAAAATCTAATTTGAGGTGAACATACACATCAAAATTTAGATTTCACTTCAAATCAGTAAAAAAGTTGTGATCATCATCTGAAATCAATTTATTTAAATACTACATTAATTATCAGGAATTAATATAATTTTTCCCAAATTTTGGGACTAGTTTGAACCTCATTAAAATTCAAACAACATTCATAGACATACAACATGTTTGAATTTAAATACCATAAACTATATTATGAGCAGTGGGGTTTCATAATTTTTATGGAACTATATCTTCAGGAACCCCACAAATTATTTGAGGATTTTATGAAATTTATTTCTATTTATAAAGCTCTGGTCAAAGTAGTAACTCTAAATTAATTCTCGGTCAAAACACTAAACCAAACCGGCGATCTGTTCCTCGCTCGAGTCTAACTTCGGTGAAGTGACTCGGTCGAGTCCACTAAGTGCACCGCCGTGAGCCACCGATGAAAGATCAACGGCCCGATCGCATGACATTTTCAGTTCGTCAGATCCCTTTTCAATCGAGGCCGTTCGGTAGAGATCAGCGGTGCGCCTCAAATCGTTTCACTCGCGCTCGCGCCGCCGCTCTGTCTCGGCCCGACACGGTGGGCGAGCTGTCGGCTCGTCTTCCTCGGCCGTTGGCGGCGAGAATCAACGCCACGCGGTCGCGCCGCTCTGCTCTCGCCCCAGTCACGGCGTGAATCCACCGCCCATCTTGACCTGTCCCTGAGCTTTGGCATGTGACGCCGCCTTCGCTCCGTTTCCTCCTCAAGCATATTACCCTTCGTGCTCCTCCCGTTTCAACCATTCTCCCTCTCGGTGGCCGAGGGAGAAGAAGCTGTTCTTGTCTTTCTTCTCGGGTAAGCTCCTCGATTTGGCATCAATTCTCTCCCTCGTTCTTCGCTGTAACATCCCTGACTTAGGGTTTGTATTTCAAATGTAAAATTTTGAGGAGAAATAAAAACTTTTGTTGTCTCATCAAATCATTTGGAAGTTTTCCAAATTTTCCCTAGCAATTTCCATTTTCTAGAATTAAATTCTTGTGAATGGAAATTGTTGTCAGCAAATTCTTAGCTTTCAAACTTGTGATCATCCTCTGAAATTATTTTTCCTATCATCTTGATCATCCTATCTACCTCCCTGAATTATTTCACAATTTTTAGATTTTAGTTGCTATTTCAAATGCCCAAGTCAAACCAGTTTAGAAATCTGGTCAAACCCTTAGGCAGCAGCTTGTGAATTTTCTTGGGAGAAATCTAATGCATGAAAATTCCTGGAAAATTTACACAAGGATGTCCTCTGTCCCAGGAAGCTACCATAAAAATTTCAAAATTTTTGGAGCTCTGGAACTACCTCTAAAAATTCCTCAAACCTTCTCTGTCTTTTAAAACAAATTCTGAAAACACTGTTCCTCGGGCCCGAACGCAACTCAGGCTCGAGTCCGACCCGCACCACTTGACTCGGTCGCACCGCCTAGCTGCACCGCGTGAGCCCGATGGCTGTCAGCCGTCCGATGGAGATCGAACGGTCCACGTTGCTTGTCTCGTCGACCTGTCCGAATGCATACATCAATCTCGACCGTCCATCTTAGATCCAACGGTCGAAACATTCTTGATCGAGTCTAGCGGTGTTCGCACCGCTTTGTTTCTTTCGGTGCAAGTGGACCCCACTGTCGATGTCGCCTCGTCTTCTCGCGACTCGCGGAGCTCGTGGCGCACTCGCATGCTTGCCACGCCGCTCGTCGCCACGTCGGGGCGCGTGTCCTCTCCGGCATCGCGAGCTTTATAACCTCACCGCACTCATCCATTCTTCGTTTCCTTCGCTCTCGCTTTCTCGCCCGCTTCTGCTTTGGCTGAGAAGAGAACGAAGGTAGCGCCGCCAAATCGCGCCGCCCTTGAGCTAGCGACCGCACCACCGTGATCCACGCTCGCGCCGCCCATTTTGCCCAACCGGGTCCTTGGCGTCCTGAATCACGAGGCGATATCGTCGTCTCCGCCTCGGCGATCTCGATCCGTGAGCTCGTTTGCGATCGGTGAGTCTCTAGCCTCGTCGCTTGGTCCCTTAGGATCGCAGCGATGCCCGAGTCTAACGGCGGGATTGTTTACGCCTTTTGTGCATCGTTGTGGGCATGCGACCAATTCTTCTCAAGCTCGGTTTTCGCCGCGGAAATTCCGGCCGTTTGAACCTTCTTCGTTGGCGTTATCGTGTGCTTCTTGCTCCGGTGTTGGCGAAGCTTAAGCACACCTTCCGAGTCTTCTAAAGTCCGTATCACCTTCTCCGTGCGAGCCGTGTCTTCTTCTCCGCCTCTGTTCGCCGCCAGCTCGCCGCCGGCATCCCCGTGGTTCCGCGTCACCGCCATCGTGTTCGCAAGATCTTCGCGAACCTGTAGGTATCACTCACTCGCCCAGAAACTCTTTGGTTTGCTTGATCAGCTGCGCGGCCGCGCCGCCGTCCCCGTGCGTGCGGTGAGCGCCGTGAGTTGGTTATTGCTAAACTTTGTTTAGTTAGGTCAGCGACTTGTGGGCCTCTCTAGTTAATCGCGTTTAGAGAATCTTTAATCCACTGTATTTGTTCTCTCATTCGACGCCATGTGGGTCCATCTTTGTCGATTAGGGTTGTGTAGCTCTGGTAATGCGTTTTCTCTGTCGGTGAGCGTATTTCTCTGTGAGAGTATGTTAGGTTTGCACTTTAGTAAGCCGAAGACGTATTCTTAGATGCGCCGACGTCACCGTTAGTATTCTTTGGGTCAAGTTTGACCTAGTCGCCGTTTCTCGTGTCCACTTTGTCGATGTCTAGGGCTAGTTGGTGTGGGTAGAAAAAGGATTAAATGCTTTAGTATTTACGTAATGTGTTTTCATTTGTCTTTGTTAATTCATTTAAACTTAGAAAATTCGTAACTAATTCAATTTTTCTCCAAATCACTTGAAACCAGTTCTGTTAATTTTAATTTTAAATGTAATATTTACCAAAATTAGATTCAACCATGTTTCTGTTAGCTAGAATCTGGTTATTGAATAATTGGTGTATTATGCACTTTCCAATTTAGAAAATTCCTATCTTTCTCAATAATTGTCCAAATCTAATGAATCCAATTTTGTAAATTTTTATTTTTAGTGCACTATTTATCAGAATAGATTTTAGATACTGTTTCTATTCATGAAAATTTGTTAAGCAATTAACTAGTGTTTTGATGTGTTTTTAGCTTAGAAAATTCTTAATAACTTAAAATGATTTGTTCTCTGTTTCTAAAATTTTGTTATATCTTTCTTAGGTTGCTGTGTGAGTTTGGTATGTTTTGTTGTTGTTGTATGTCTGAGTTTTGTCAGTGTTATTCGTTCTTATTATTTGTTGTTTGTTCAATCGTTAGGCTTCGACATTTGTGGTAACCACGAGAGCGATCCTCTGCAGCAGTTGAGCATTACGAGCAACAAGACCCGGGCAAGCGGTTTGATCATGTTTATCCCAGTATTTTAATGTCTAATATTTTGTTTCAATCTGTATGTATGCATCGCTTAATTTGTGTTAAATTGATTAGTTAAATCAGTAGTGCATATCCTGTAGACAAAATATTGATCTCTACTACAGAGCCTAGGTTATTTCTTTGTGATTAGAGATCATTGGATGATCTCTTGTCACTTAGTAGATCCGGTCAATCTGCTTAAACTTGCTTAGCTATCGGTAGAATCGGGCGGTTATCGACTTTAGTCGGTAACCTTGATCACCTAAAATTTGCTATAACTTTATATTTCAGCATTTACTGCTATGTTTAATTGCAAAACTAAAAATGAAAACAAAAATGATTTAGACGCGGGCACAATGGTAAGATTGGTGTGATCTATTGGGTGTGACTAGAAAGGTGCCAGTCAATTAAGGACCGAACATCTTGTGAGTGGATTGTTATCCGGACATTTTTGCGTGCTAACCACACTAGAGGGTATGGGACCTCTCTTGACCTAGTACTTTGGCGTGTATTGGCTCGGGTCGCAGGAGGTCGCGGGAGGGATGGTGTTGGGAGCATGGTAGTTGTCCAAAAGCTTTATCACGAGTGGGTAGTTGTCTTTTCGGCTTTACCATGTAAGCGTATGGATTTCTATCCATCTGAGCGGCTCGTAGTTAATACACAATATTGGAAAAAGTCTCGTAGGACTTAGTCAGGTAAGCATACCTTCGGTAGTGTGTTTTGGCTTAAAGGCGATCCGAGGTGTGGATGTGATGGTACACCCTGCAGGTTAAAACTATTCGAATAGCCTCGTCCTAGGTTATGGACACGCTTGGGTAAGCTTTTCAAGAGTTAGTCTACAAACCATTTAAAATTAAAACTTGCGAGGTGAGTACGAACCTAGGGATTCGTGCTATATTGTAGTGACTATTGGGATAGTCACTTCTAGGTGATTACATGTATCTATCTTTATTTGTGATTATTTCAACAAAAAATGAATTGCAAACTTGCCTTTAAAGCTGTATTACATTATTGCAAACAAATCTAGCTTTGTGCAAATGAAACATATGGCCTCCACCAAATAAGCTGCATGTAGCTTATGAGCAGTGCGCTAGTTCACACGTCGGTCTTGCGGGTACAAAGACAATCTTTGTACTCGGTGCTTTGCTTAATGTTTTTGTTGCAGAGGAAGTAGGTGAGCCCCAAGGGCCTCACTTCTATGAGTGTGTTGCCGTTTCGTGGGCGACTAGACTTGGCGGTCGGTCGGATGCCTTGTGGGTTGAAGGCACACCGATTGGCTTTGTTTATAGCCATCTTATGGCACTTTTGCTTCATTATCGTTCTTGTTTATTTTTGTATCTTGTGGCACATCGGCCTTTGTGCGTAATAACTCTACTATTTGTTTATCTTCCGTTTGGTAGTGTAGTGTTTGGACTCTATGTTTGGAATGGAGTTGATGTCTAATTTTTAGCAGGGTGTGTATCTTGCTGCAGGAAGTATACATATCTAGGATCAATTATTTGATTTGTGAAGCTAGGACCGGTGGTTGGTTAAGCATTACAAGCCGAATAAATTGGGGTCCTCTAAAGTTGGTATCAGAGCCATTCTGACCGTAGTAACCCAAGCATAGTCGTCCTTAGGATATTTTGAAAAAGCTTAATTTCAAAGTATAAAAAGGGTTTATGAAAACCTAGGCAGATTCTCAGATTTACTCCTTACCTATCTTAGCCTTCTACTCTCATCTTACTCTAATTTGAGTTTAAAACTTGGTTTCTCTCTTTCCTTTCAAAAGATAGTTACTACCGGTAGAATCGGTCTTTGGGAGAACCATAGAGAATTAGTCTAATTAAAATTTGTGGGGGCATAAGGGTAAGATATGTATGAGTTTGCTAAGTGTCTGATTTTTGTCAATTGGTTTTGTAACTTAAAAGTCTTGTGTTTGTTTTGTGCTGTTAGTAAGTTATTTGCAGTGGGTTGTCGACTTCGTGTTTTCCGGCTATTGTTAACTTGTCTTAGTGAAACAGGATGGCCGGGAGAACGCGTGGCAGTCAGCAGGCTGGTCATGATGAGGAGCTTCCTCCTCCGACCATGGCTGAGGTGCTCGCTCAGATCGAGCGAAATCGCATGGACGAGCAGCATCTTGGAGGTTATTGCTAGGAATACCTCCACTCCTGCCGGTGGTGGCGGCCACCAGACTCGCGGGGGACTTGCAGAGTTCCTCCGTACACAGCCGCCGACTTTCTCCCGCTCTGAGGACCCTCTCGATGCGGATGATTGGTTGTGCATGGTTGGCGAAAGCTCAACATAGCTCGATGCCGAGCACGGATAAGCGCTCTTCGCGTCCCACCGGCTTGAGGCGTGGCACTCTCATGGTGGGAGAACTATCTAGCCATGCAGCCGCGGGCCATGTGGTCGCATGGGAGGAGTTTAGGTCGGCTTTTCGTCGGGCCCACATCCCGATGGCTTGATGGTGAAGAAGAAAGAATTCCTCGCGCTCAAGCAAGGCGCAAATGCGTGACGGAGTATCTATACGAGTTTAATCATCGGCTCGTTATGCTCGGGAGGTGGCCTCGGATGAGGCTAAGCGGAGAAATTTATGGATGGTTTGTCAGGAGGAGCCGCAGGACAGCCGTCTGTTGTGGACTTCCCGACTTTCGTGCCTTGGTTGATAAGGCCATTGTTCTTTGAGCACAAGGCAAAGGCGATGGGTGAGTCCATAGCGCAAATGGGAGCGCATCGGTCTACTCATACCACCTCGCTCGTCCTCGGTGGGCGGCCTGAGGCCCGCTCTTTTGCTCCACCAAGGCGCGAGGCCATCGGCACCGCTCCTCGCCCACCGCAGCCGTGTTTGACCACGTCGCTGCGATCAAGAAGAGGCGGCCTCCGCAATCCGGCGGTCGAGGTTACTTGTTTTCGCCGCCACAACAAGGGCCACTACGCCAACGCTTGCCCTCGAGTGTTGCGATGCGCCTCGTCCTAGTGGAGGACGCGGGCGGAGTGGTCACCCACGACCGGAAGGTTATCGAAGATCCGAGTGCGGCGTGGTCGAGTCAACCACCTTTCGGTGAGGAGGCTCGGAGGCGCGGATGTCGTGATGGGTACACTTCTTGTTAACTCTCGTCCTGCTGCAGTATTATTTGATTATGGAGCATCGCATTCTTTTATTTCAAGATCATTTGATGCTGCTAGTGGTTTTCACTATGTTCCTTTGGGAGTTCCTTTGCTCATCCGCTCTCCGGGTCGGAAATGAGGGCCGATTCTGATGTCGGGATGTTCCTATCATAGTCAAAGGTGGGATTTTTGGCAAATCTTATTACCGCTTCGATTCAATGAGTCCGGATGTGATTCTTGGCATGGATTGGTTGTCCCAACACTTGGGACAAATCGATTGTGCGGGAAGATTGTCTATCGACCGACCCTTCAAAGGCGGTCGGATTTTCGCCGCGGCCGAGGGCGCATCTATGTGCATTAGAAGCGAAGCCACCTTGCAAATTCGGGATGTTCCTATAGTATTTGACTTTACGGATGTCTTTCACGAAGACTTGCCCGGGATGCCTCCGGTTCGAGACCTTGAGTTTGTCATTGAGTTGCTGCCCGATGCACGCTCTATCTCGGCGCCGTATCGGATGCCTCCCAATGAGCTAGAAGAATTGAAGAAGCAGCTTGGCGAGCTCCAAGCGAAGGGTTTCATCCGTCGTTCATCTCCTTGGGGTTGTCCGTGATCTTTGCGAAGAAGAAGGACAAGACTTTGCGCATGTCGTTGATTACCGTCCTCTCAAAGAGGTGACGGTGAAGAACAAATATCCTTTGCCCGCATTGATGATCTGTTTGATCGATTGGTCGAGACCGGTATTCTCAAAGATTGATTTGAGAATGGGGTATCATCAGTCGAGGATCGATCTCGAAGATATTCAAAACACTTTCACTACTCGTTATGGGTCGCATGCGAGTACACCGTCATGTCTTTCGGTTTAACCAATGCTCCACTTTGTTCATGAACTTAATGAATTCAGTATTCATGGAGTTTTGGATAAATTTGTGGTGGTCTTTATTGATGATATTCTTATCTATTCTAAGACTGAAGCAGAGCATGCTGAGCATCTGAAGATTGTTTTGGGCAAATTGCGGGAGCATCAGCTATATGCAAAGTTCAGCAAATGTGAGTTTTGGTTGAAGGAAGTGGCATTCTTGGGCCATGTTCTTTCATTTGGAGGCATAGTGTGGATCGGCAAGGTCGGTGATGTTCTATCTTGGGGCAGCCAAGTCGATCCAACGATGTGCGGAGTTTTCTTGGTTTAGCGGGCTACTACGCGCTTTATCGAGAACTTCTCCAAGATCGCAAAGCCAATGACCGAATTGCTCAAGAAGGACAAGAAGTTTGTGTGGGCCTCGCTTGTGATGAGAGCTTTCGGGAGCTCAAGCGGCGATTGACTTCACTCAGTTCTTACTCTTCCCGATGTCCACAAGGGCTTTGATATCTCATGCGATGCCTCTCGCGAGGACTCGGGTGTGTGCTTATGCAAGAAGGCAAGGCGCTTGCCTATGCATCTAGGCGATTGAGACCTCATGAGCTCAACTATCCCACCCATGATTTAGAGCTTGCTGCGTGGTTCATGCACTCAAGATTTGGCGGCATTATCGATCGGTAATCATTGTGAGGTGTATTCCGACCACAAGAGTTTGAAACACTTGTTCACTCACGGATCTCGAACCTCGAGCGAGAGGAGATGGCTAGAATTGATCAAAGATTATGACATGGGTATTCATTATCACCTGGTAAGGCCAATGTAGTTCTTGATGCACTTAGCGAAAGGTGTATTGCAATACTTTGATGATCCAAGAGCGAACTTTGCACTTCTTGCGAGTTTCAGCGTCTCAACTTGGGTTTGGTTGAGCATGGTTCCCTTGCTTTGCCTTGGTTGTGCAACCAACCTTGGTGGATCAAGTCAAGGCAAAGACAGCGATCGGATGGCCGGTGTGAACCAGATCAAGCGAAATATCAAGGATGGGGTAGCGGTGTTTCTCGGAAGATGAGCATGGTGTTGTGTGGTTTGGGCGGCGCCTCGTGGTTCCAAAGGTTCCGAGTTACGGATTTGATTCTCCGAAGCTCATGATTCTCCTTGTCTATTCACCCCGGCTACCAAGATGTACCAAGATCTGCGGCGAGAGGTTCTCGTGGACTCGCATGAAGCGCGAGATTGCGGGTTCGTTGCGGATCGGCGTATGTTGTCGCGTGAAGGCCGAGCATCGGCGTCGGCGGGTCTCCTCCAACCCTTGCCTATACCAGAGTGGAAGTGGGATTCGTTGGTATGGATTTCATCACCGGTTTGCCTCGTATTTCTTCGGGAAAGGATGCTATCTGGGTGGTTATCGATCGGTTGACTAAGGTAGCACACTTTCTGCCAGTGAGTACCACTCTCAATGTCAGTCGACTGGCGGACCTCTACATATCCCGCATTGTGAGCTTGCACGGCGTGCCACGAACCATCGTGTCAGATCATGGTTCTCTGTTCACCTCTCGGTTTTAGCATAGTCTGCAGGAAGCCATGGGGACCCGTCTTTCGTTCAGCTCAGCCTATCATCCTCAGACTGATGGTCAGACGGAGCGCGTCAATCAGGTGCTTGAAGATATGCTCCGTGCTTGTGTTCTTTCCTATGGGAAGAATTGGGAGAAGTGCCTACCACTTGCCGAGTTCTCCTACAACAATAGCTTCCAGGCTAGTCTCGGTATGGCACCGTTTGAGGCTTTGTATGGGAGGCGTCACGTAACCCCATTGAACTAGTCGAAACGGGAAAGCGGTTCTTTGGCCGGATTCGATCAATAAGGCGAAAGTCAAGTGCAGTTGATTCGTGAGCACTTGCGCGTAGCTCAGTCCAGGCAGAAGAGCTATGCAGATCGTCGTCGCCGTGAGCTGAGTTTCCAACCCAATGACTTTGTGTATCTCAAGGTTTCACCTTTGAAGGGACACCGTCGTTTCGGTGTCAAGGGCAAATTGGCTCCTCGGTATGTCGGGCCTTATCGCGTCATCAAGAAAGTGGGAGCCGTTGCATACCAGTTGGAGTTGCCAGCTACACTTGAAGGGGTGCATGATGTTTTCCATGTCACAGTTAAAGAAGTGCCTCAGTGTTCGGTTGAGGAAACACCATTGGAAAATATCGATGTGCGGAAGATCTGCCTTATCGTGGCGCCTGTTCGTATCCTCAAGAAGCTGAACGAGAACAAGGAACCGTGATCAAGTTCCTTAAAGTTCAGTGGTCAAACCACTCCGAGGATGAAGCCACTTGGGAGCGGGAAGATCGTCTCGAGCAGATTACCCATCCTTCTTCTCGGTGATCGAAATCTCTAAGCGAGATTCTGTAAGGGGAGATTTGTAACAGAACTGACTTAGGGATTGTATTTCAAATGTAAAATTTTGAGGAGAAATAAAACTTTTGTTGTCTCATCAAATCATTTGGAAGTTTTCCAAATTTTCCTAGCAATTTCCATTTTCTAAATTAAATTCTTATGAATGGAAATTGTTGTCAGCAAATTCTTAGCTTTCAAACTTGTGATCATCCTCTGAAATTATTTTTCCTATCATCTTGATCATCCTATCTACCTCCTGAATTATTTCACAATTTTTAGATTTTAGTTGCTATTTCAAATGCCCAAGTCAAACCAGTTTAGAAATCTGGTCAAACCCTTAGGCAGCAGCTTGTGAATTTTCTTGGGAGAAATCTAATGCATGAAAATTCCTGGAAAATTTACACAAGGATTTCCTCTGTCCCAGGAAGCTACTATAAAAATTTCAGAAATTTTTGGAGCTCTGGAACTACCTCTAAAATTCCTCAAACCTTCTCTGTCTTTTAAAACAAATTAAAAACACTGCCTCGGGCCAACCCAACTCAGCTCGAGTCCGACCCGCACCACTTGACTCGGTCGCACCGCCTAGCTGCACCGCGTGAGCCGATGGTGTCACCGTCCGATGGAGATCGAACGGTCCACGTTGCTTGTCTCATCGACCGTCCGAATGCATACATCAATCTCGACCGTCCATCTTAGATCCAACGGTGAAACATTCTTGATCGAGTCTAAGCAGCTGTTCGCACGCTTTGTTTCTTCGGCAAGTGGACCCCACCTGTCGATGTCGCCTCGTCTTCTCCGCACCTGCATGTTAGCAAGTCGGAAGATCCAAAGTCGAGTTGGATCATTGAAATGGACTATACACAAGCAATGTTGCTTGTGATGAAATGCAAGTTGGAAGGTCCATGTTGAATAGGACTACCAAATTGGACCATAGTTAGGAGCTGAAATCTTGTTGTATGTGTAGTCATAAGGTCAATCGAAATGGACCATCAAATCGAACTTTTGATAAGAGCAGGTTTGTTTTGGAGATAGCCAAATAATAAAGTCCATATTGAAATAAGAAGGTCCAACTATGCTATTTGAGGTGTGTTTGAGTGAACCATGTTGGAATTTTTAGAATCAAGTTCGTGGTTGGTTCTAGTGTTCGGTTCTTGCATGTGAGTTGCTTGATGCACATTTGTCTAATGTGGGTTATGTTGTGAAGAACTTGTCCCCGACATGGTTTTCTTATCTTTGTGTGCAGTGGCTCAAGTTCGAGAGAGATTCGGAGAGGGCGACATGTTTGGGGGTACCTAGACATGTCTGTGGTTTCTAGAGACATTTTGGAGAAAGCGGAAATGTCCGGGTACCAAGACATGTCCGGGCCTGATGAGAATGGATGTGAGAAAGTTCGAGGATTGCAATGTCGTGAGGGATTTAAGGTTTGTGCCTACATGTTATGTGATGCATTTTGAGGCTTTGTGTGATATGATTGAGTGAACCATGATTGTCTTTAGTAGATGAGCATGGTGATGACTAAGATGAGATGGGTAAGGTGCACATCATGCATTGTGAACCATGGGATGACTATGTGGTTTGGTGATACTCCGGGAGCTGCTTGACAAGATGTGTTTTGCTCATCAATTGTGTCAATTGATGATTATGTGTTATGCGGTGCTATATAATGGGTTTGCTTATCGGTGATAGTTGTAGAACTTCATAGCTATGCCACGGTGAGGTGGACAGACTAGACTAACCTAGGAGAGCTTTAGGTCCAGAGCGATCGGGACTAAGCTAGAGAGCTTAGGTCAAGAACGATCGACTAAGCTAGGAGAGCTTAGGTCTAGAACGATCAAGATGCCGCTGAATACACAAGGCACCGAGAGCGAGCCACGTATTGAGATTACAGGAAACAACAAGGTGGACCAGGACTAAGCTCGGGAGGAGCTAAGGTCCAACGGTCAAGGAAGGTGGGTGCCATCATGGTGCACCGGTGACTAGAACAGTGCAAGTGAGGTAGCGCCTAGTGTTCTCCGAACTGCAGAGACTTGCTGGGCTCGGTAGGGGCACTTGGACACGGTGCTCATGGTGAAGACACATGATGAGCCACTACTACAAAAGGCAATAGCGCATAACTCATCATAGATGGTTCCAAAGGAGCCGTCGTGTTGAATTTATACTGCACGGTTCCTTTGGAACTGTTGAACTGTCGTGATATGTTCATCACACATTTGTTTATTACCAACCGCTTGTGATACTACGCACTGCCGGTAAAAAGAACCGCCCGATGAGGACATATCACGTGACGTATTAAGAATCGTTCTGGAAAGGTGCCTGTGTCAATTAAGGACCGAACATCTTGTGAGTGGATTGTTATCCAGCATTTTTGCGTGCTAACCACACTAGAGGGTATGGGACCTCTCTTGACCTAGTACTTTGGCGTGTATTGGCTCGGTCGCAGGAGGTCGCGGGAGGATGGTGTTGGGAGCATGGTAGTTGTCCAAAAGCTTTATCTGAGTGGGTAGTTGTCTTTTCGGCTTTACCATGTAGCGTGTGGATTTCTATCCATACGAGCGGCTCGTAGTTAATACACAATATTGGAAAAAGTCTCGTAGGACTTAGTTGCGCCGGCATACCTTGGTAGTGTGTTTCGCTTAAAGGCGATCTGAGGTGTGGATGTGATGGTACACCCTGCAGGTTAAAACTATTCGAATAGCCTCGTCCTAGGTTATGGACACGCTTGGGTAAGCTTTTCAAGAGTTAGTCTACAAACCATTTAAAATTAAAACTTGCAGGGTGGTACGAACCTGGGGATTCGTGCTATATTGTAGTGACTATTGGGATAGTCACTTCTAGGTGGTTACTTGTATCTATCTTTATTTCGCAGTTATTTCAACAGTAAAAATGAATTGCAAACTTGCCTTTAAACTGTATTACATTATTGCAAACAAATCTAGCTTTGTGCAAATGAAACATATGGCCTCCACCAAATAAGCCTGCATGTAGCTTATGAACAGGTCTGCTAGTTCACACGTCAGTCTTGCGGTACAAAGACAATCTTTGTACTCAGTGCTTTGCTTAATGTTTTTGTTGCGAGGAAGAAGGTGAGCCCCAAGGGCCTCACTTACGTGAGTTTTGTGTTGCCGTTTAGTGGGCGACTAGACTTGGCGGTCGGTCCGATGCCTTGTGGGTTGAAGGCACACTAATTGGCTTTGTTTATAGCCATCTTATGGCACTTTTTGCTTCATTGTCGTTCTTGTTTATTTTTGTATCTTGTGGCTGTCGGCCTTTATGCGTAATAACTCTACTATTTGTTTATCTTCCGTTTGGTAGTGTAGTGTTTGGACTCTATGTTTGGAATGGAGTTGATGTCTAATTTTGTAACAGGTGTGTATCTTGCTTTAGGAAGTATACATATCTCGAGATCAATTATTTGATTTGTGATGCTAGGACCAGTGGTTGGTTAAGCATTACAAGCGAATAAATTGGGGTCCTCACATTCGCCTTGTCCATTTTGCCTAACCTCAGCTCGTGCCTTGGGTTGTAGCTCTCGGAACGCCGCCGTGCTCTCGCTGTCTCAGAGCGCGCCCCGAAGGCCATCCTTTTGGCTATCATCAACTCCACTGAGTTTGCTTCTCAAATTTGCGCGTCACTACTTGTGCTAGGCTGTTAGAAGTAAAACCCCTCATCTAATTCCAACAATGTTTTCGCAGGAGCTTGTGATTTTGGTTTTGCCCAAATCTCGGCAAATCACTATTCATCATCTTTGCCGACCTTGGTATGTATTTTCCCAATTCCTTTTCATGTAACAATCACTGGTAACCTCTAAGATCATCCTACCTCCACTTTTCAGTATTGTTGCCCAGGGAGCTCTCCCCTCGGTAGACCCGGCGTCGCCACCGCCATTACTGCCGCTAGGCTTTCTCCAAGCTTCTCCGACCTTCTTCTCCCCCTGGTAAGCATCAGTGACCACCACGGAAGCTTAAGCATGCTTTTCTTTGCTTAAACACTCGACGAAAGCTGCATGCACGATAGCCGTAGGCGCCACGCTCATCGCCGACTAGCCGCCGTTTAGGGCACCTCGGCCGTCGCCACCGCCGTAGGGAGGTCCGCAAGGTTGCTAGAGTCCGTTCTGTCTCGAGCGACACGGCGTGGGCCACGGCGAGCCGGCGAGCTACCGCAACAACAGCGAGAAGGCGTGGCACGCTCGACCATTCTGTTCCTACGCATTAATTAACAAAATCTCCATGCATTGCCGTCAATCATTGCTTAGTTGCTGAGTTAAATGTGTATAGTTTCTATGACATGCGGGTCCCACGCTTTAAGTGCTTGGTAACTTGGTCAGTGAACCCGTGGACCGAGCTCTTAGCTCTTGGTCCACGCACTATGCTTGTAGGCCGAATCAATGACTAATAGGGCCTACACAGTCGGTTTTAACCAAAATCAATAAGGAAAATGAAAAGTGGTGCTGCGTCTGGACCCCACACATCAGTTTGAGAGGCTAAATAGCTCTCGGTGGAAAAGGTATTTATTACCTAAGAAAATTCAGAATATAATTATTTGTACACTCAAATTGTTGTAACTTCAAAAATCCATATCTAATTCAAATCAACTCCAAATTGAATGAAACCTCTTACAGTAATTTTTATTGTTAATGAACTTTATGTTAAAATTTGTTTCAACCTTGTCTCTGTAGCAGAGAGGTTTATTTGGAGTTTAATCCATTAAAACCATTATTTTTACAATAAGAAAAGGGTTGATAACTTCAAAAATGCATAAGTAATTATTGGAAACTCCAAAAACAGTGAGACCACTTTTGATAATTTTTATTTTCAGTGAACTTAATTCTAAAAATGGTCTCCACATTACCTCTGTTACAAAAACTATTTCGGGAGAATATAACCTTAAACTCCATTATTTTTATACTAGTAAAGGTGATAACTTTGAAAATCAATAACTAGATCATAAAAACTCCAAAAGGACAAACTCAACTGTTTTTAACTTATAATAATATTGCCTATTTATCTATGTAATCCATGTACTCACCATTGTTCTACAAAATTTCACTTCATAATTAAATTATATAAATGACTGACATATTGAAATCTAAATTTCAAACCATTATAACTTTCTTGTACTAAATCGAAATGAAATAATTATTTCACCAAAAATCATTTAAAATTATGACCTAACTACTGTAGAAAAATCATGCATTTTTGAGCATTTTGGTTTTTGAGTTGTTTTCTCGGTATTTATTTGATGTTATAATTATATAGATCCCGAGCATATTGATATCGACACTTACGCTACCGAGTGAGCAGCTACTGTACCAGCAAGGCAAGCATCATTTGAACTTTCTTTTGCATCATATTTGATCCCAGTTTTGGTTAAGATAGTGCAATGATAATTGCTTGCATGCTATTTTGATTACGTCAATATCTTTGTGATGTGTAGTTTAGATATGTCCTATGCTTGAGGTTAATCTTGAATTATGCCAACTCCTATATGCTTAAGATAGGATGTGTGAATTATGGGTTATAGAATTGCTTAGCCATGCAAGTCTAGACACGGTAGTTCGATCGTCGGGAATAACCCGGCGGTTTTGGGATACACACAACTCTTACTTTATGTTTTTACTTCAGATCTTTGTAGCTGTTTTATGAGTAAAACTTTGTCATTTTAAATGAGTTTTGGTCCGGACAAGTGTTGGTTAGTGATGGTGCTTTGTGCACGAGCATTGGGTAAGTGGAAGGACTTATGCGGACAATTGAGGACCGAACTTTGGGTACCTCTTGCTCAAGCAACACTCGTCTGCCACACGGGTTGGGAGCTGTATGGTTAAGTAGGGGAGGGTTTTATTGTGTTAAGTCCTTGGTGGTGTAAGGGCATAGCGACCGTGAAATCCTATGTTCTTTGAGGAGCCGATGTAATCCTTTATAGTGTGCAAGGAGCACCAATTCTTTTGTTTTGATTTCATCAGTATTTCCAATATAACTTGTGAGCCCCTAGCAAGTGCTATCGGACGCTTGTACTAGGCAAGGAACCATCTCACAAGGGGACTTAGCTCAATAGGGCTTTCTTGCTGAAAATGATTGTATCTTGATTTACCGTACGACATACCATAGGAAGTGTGCTATTTCAGAGGCCTCTGGAGGCTTACGGGCTAATCAAGTCGTGTGGGTAAAGTAGTACACCCTGCAGGTATTAATCTATTCGAATAGCCGTGTCCACGGTTATGGGCAGCTTGAAATTTGTGGCGCTTATTGTTAGACTTTTAATTAAAATTGTGGTTGAACTTGGTATTCGTCATGAGCGGGATGTTCATGTGTTTAGTACATCAAAGTGGGCTGTCACTTTGGTCTTTGTATGATTCAATTGTTTATTACTGAAATGCTTTACTACATGTTTTACTTCTACTTCAAATCTGATTTTGAATGGGCACATGAAAAACTAGTATATGTAGGATGTTAGCTCATTGCGTCTTTTCGCAAAACTAAACCAATATGAGCCATCCTTTGAATGACCCTTATGCATAACTATTTTTATTTGTGTAAGACTTGCGAGTACACTTGTACTCAGCCAGATGTTTGCTGGCCTTTTCAGGTGAGGAAGATTATGAGTATGACGATCTCGCTAGTGTTGACTTGGGTGACACTAATGAGTAGTGTGCTATCATTTAACCCCCAGTCGGTTGCCGATGGGTGATGGGCATACCACTGCTGGTCTTTTGCTTTATCTATTTACTTCCGCTGCTACTTGATACTTTACTTTGAATTTGGCGGTCGTAGTATGTAATAAGTTGTAGACCTTAACTATTATGCAGTATGTCTTTTAATCTCTTGTTGTATGCGTTGTATGGATGTAATCAACGTTGGATGAGAGTATGAGTATATTGGTCGTTGATCTTGGGAGCCAATATAAGTCATACTCGTTATTAATGGATTCCCATTTAACTCACTGAGTGTAGTGCTTCGAATCGAAGGAGAATCGACAATCATGTAGCGCTCGCAAAGGAGCAGCGTGCATGATCGTTGAGGCTCTAGTATTCGGCTAAGCCTCTCACTTGGATAGAGTTAAATCGGAATTCATTTACCGGAGACCCGTGATTATGTACCTAACACCTTGCCTAATCTTGGTCTTATGGAGATAATTACCGGGGTCCCCACAATATGATACCACTTTGAATACGAATCATGATGGGATATGATGGGATATGAACGCTGGATACGAATCATGACAGGATACCACTTTTCATAAATGAAGACATTGTAGGTAGTGGTCAGATTCACAGTACTAGTCCTTCAGCTAATTAATGGACATAGAGATGCAAATAAGGACAAAATGAACCATCCATTATTGGATGTATTTGCGGTCACTTGTCGACTGAAAAGAAAATAAAGATGAAAGAGGTTGATTGAAAAGGAAAACTGGTAGTGGAGCAGTGTCATTTTCAGGTTAATTTTTCGCTTGCACCGTACAATGAATCATACTGATTAGCACATCTCCATGCGTCTACTAGTTTCCTGGCCATCCTATACTAACTAAACATGAGGAAAGTAGTTTGACTCCAATAGTTGCTCTCCAAATAGTTACAGGCCATGCCTAAAAGATATTACTAGAAAAGAAACACAGCTGCTTGCATGCATATGTACATATTGTAGGAATTAGCTCATACTTGAGGAAATTAAGGGAGGGAGAAACAGGCTCATAAGCAATAGAGAACGCAACACTCATACATGGGTTCGGATTTTTATTTCCCGTACATATAATTGGGGTATTAATTGCATAAATCACTTAAGAAAATCACTATAGCAACTTGGGCACAAATCACTTAAGCAAAGGATTGATCTTCACCTTTGTTTTTTTAATTTAATCAAGAGGCAAAAAAGCGAGACGGTCACGGAACCATCGATCAGGGCCCTTTTCGACAATACCAAGTTGCAAGATCATATCTGCGATGATCGATCGATCACTACTACAAAACAGGCTATAGTAGACACCCCATCACAGACGGGTTAATTTGAAACCGTCTGTGTTGGGTCTGTTGGACGCGGCATTTGTTTTGCCGGCCTATCACAGACGGTTCGTATTAGTAACCGTCTATGATATGCACATATCACAGACGGTTCATTAATAGAACCGTCTGTGAAATATCACAGCCGGTTCTATTAATAAACCGTCTGTGATAATCCTCCATATCACAGACGGTTTATTAATAGAACCGGTTATGATATTTCACAGACGGTTATTTACATAAACCATCTGTGATAATCGTTCATATCACAGACGGTTTATAAATAGCACCGTCTGTGATATTTCACGACGGTGCTTTTAATAAACCGTCGCATGATATATACTATCATGATAGTTCATATTTTGAACCGTGCGTGATATCCTCGCTATAAATACCGAGTACCCACGCCCTTCCCATTTCTGCCTTTCCCGATAAAGCCCATGCGCGCACGGCGAGAGAGAGGAGGAGAAGGAGAGGAGAAAGGGAGGGTGAAGGGAGAGGAGAAAGGGAGGGAGAAGGACGGCAATCACGAAGAGATCGATTTGGTATTTTAGCCGTGAGCTCCGAAGGTAACAATCTTTATAACCCAATTGAGATATTGTAGAATATGTTAAGCATCGATCGCGTGTATAAGAGCGAAATGGGAGTGGTACTTCCATAGCATCGGGTAACTATCGTGAAGAGGAATTGTGCGGATTACTTAATCGCACCAAGGAATAATAAAAAGCACACAAAGTAGTAAGTAAGAAATTAATCCCATTATTAGGAATGCGATTATTAGCTATTTTGAACAAATCCCGAAAGTCTACCCTTTAGAGCATCTGCAATTTACGTGCTTAATTAGCCGGTTCGAATGGCTAGATTTGATGCTAGGAACCGATTCCACAAGTGGAAGCTGCCTATTCCGAAGCAAAACTCTAGGAACCGATGCAAACTTTTGCATCCGGATGTAAGGGAATAGAATAATATTTTTCATTAGGTGGTTGGAATAATATTAAAGGTGAGGGGGAAGGAAATGGAGAGAGAGAGAGAGCGCGGTTGAGAGAGATTTTATTAATGTAATTTGACACTATATATTTTGTTATATGTGTAGCGTAGATGGACCGAAACTAGATGTATGGTGTGAACCGTGTGAGTCAAGAGTACATTAATGGCGTGGCTGCTTTTAGAAGAGCTGCCGAGCAGGATATGTTGAAGAAGGGGATAAAATTTATGTACTGTCCATGCATTGATTGCGGTAATCTGAAGATGTTTACCAACCCGGCGCAGATAGAAGCACACTTGATTCGAAGGGGTTTCAAAAAAGGGTATACATGTTGGACCAGTCGCGGTGAAGAGCAACATGAAGTTAGTAATAACGACATCGCCGAGGAAGTCAACGATATGACGGATGTCAACGATATGCCGGATGTAGACTGTGCTTTTGATGAGGATAGGTCACACGATGACAATCTGAATCAGATGCTACGCGATGCAGTGAACTACAGTGAGAGAGAGTTTTGTAAATTTGGCGCTTAATGGAGGACTCGGTGAGACCTTTGTTCCTGGGCTGCAAGCCGGAATATACAAGGTTGTCAACCGTGATTGAATTGCTTAAATTAAAAGCGAGCAATGGTTGGTCCGATAAGAGTTTCACGGCGTTGTTAGGTCTCCTAGCGGACATTCTTTCGGAGGGAAACGTGTTGCCCAACACCACCTACCAAGCAAAGAAGGTTCTTTGTCCATTGGGAATGGAAGTAGAAAGAATACATGCATGTCCGAACGATTGTATCCTCTATCGTAAAGAGTATGCAGACATGCATGTATGTCCCATGTGCAAAGCATCCCGATACAAGCGTCAGAATACTGCTAGGTTGAAGCAAGGACCTCCTGCTAAGATGTTGTGGTATCTGCCTGTGATCCCACGTTTGAAGTGTTTATTTGCGAACCCAAAAGAGGCAAGATTGGTGCGTTGGCAATCGGAGGACCGTAAGAAAGATGGAAAGCTAAGACACCCTGCTGATTCTGCTTAGTGGAGAAACTTGATCGAGCTTGAAGAGTTCGGTGCGAGAACCAAGGAACATAAGGTTAGGGTTGAGTATAGATGGAATGAATCCTTTCGTAACATGAGCAGCCGACATAGTACACGGCACGTGAATCTATGCATGTACAACCTTCCTCCTTGGTCGTATGAAGCGAGTACATTTTGATGTCACTACTTATCCAAGGGCGAAACAACTTTGGGAATGATATTGATGTGTACCTAGCACCATTGCTGGAAGATCTTGTGACACTGTGGAGCGAAGGGTGCAGGTATGGGATGCGTACAAGCGAGAGAACTTCACTTTACACGCCATGTTGTTCTCGCACCATCAATGATTTTCTGCCTTGGGTAACTTGTCGGGCTTGAGTACAAAAGGACCAAAGCTTGTCCGCACCGCTTAGATACTACAGAGAGTATATGGCTAAACAACTCACATAAAATGTGTATACATCGTCACCGTAGGTTCCTTCCTGAGTCACCCATACCGAAAGATGAAGAAACAATTCGACGGAAATAAGGAGGACGGTTCAGCTCAAGGGCTTTTAGAGGAAAGATGTCTATGATATGGTTAAGGATATCGATGTTGTGCTTGGGAAGGGACGTCAATTAAGAACCCGTCAGAAGAACATCTGGAAGAAGCGGTCAATTTTTTAGGACTTGCTTTATTGGGAGCACTTAGAAGTTCGCCACTGCATCGATGTCATGCATGTGGAGAAGAATGTATGTGATAGCTTGATTGGTCTCTTACTGAACATTAGTGGCAAAACAAAGGATGGTGTTAACGCACAGCGAGACTTGGTCGATATGAACATAAGGACCGAGTTAGCACCACAAGAGACTGATACAGGACGAACGTACCTCCCCCCAGCTTGCTACACTCTGTCCAAGGCCGAGAGAAATGAACTGTGCCAGAGCTTGCATGGTGTGAAAGTCCCGTCTGGTTACTCTGCTAACATTAAGAAACTTGTTTCTATGCAAGATTTAAAATTAATTGGTATGAAGTCGCGTGATTGTGAGTATCTTGCCGAACAAGGTCCGAGTGGCAATCTTGAGGCTGTGTTATTTCTTCAACTCAATTGCTCAGAAGGTCATCGATCCCCAAGGACTAGATGCTCTGCAGGCCGAGGTGGTGACGACTCTATGTCATCTTGAGATGTATTTCCCTCCATCATTTTTCAATATCATGGTCCATCTCATTGTTCACCTTGTGAAAGAGATAAAGATATGCAGCCCTGTGTTCCTACGTCATATGTACCCGTTCGAGAGGTACATGGGAATTCTCAAGTCCTACGTGACGGAATCGATCTCGACCGAGGCAGCATCGTCGAAGGTTATGCAACGAAGAGGTCATATAGTTCTGCGTCGACTATATGGCTCAGTGGATCAATAGGTGTGCCTCTATCTCGTCATGAGGGAGACCGGATGGTATCGGGACCATCGGAAGGAAATCAATCACTCCGATCTGGATACATACGCTCAAGCCCATTTCATGGTCTTGCAACACATGACCGAAGTGTCCTGTGACATCGACGAGCACAAAGACATGGTATGCCAACAGAATCCAAACCGGTCGGAGGTTTGGATCATGAGAGAGCACAACCGGTTCAATGGATGGTTAAAAGTGTGAATCATCGGGAGGTCATCAAGTGATGATACATTGCTATGGTTGCAGGACTTTAACTTTAGTCGGCTAGCTCCCAATTAACCAAATTAACACATGAAAGAGATGAAACACACATGATTGGTAAGCTTATACTAGCTAGGATACATTGCAACCTACTGCAAGTTGCATCTTATATGCATGCCGACTTCATCTATGCATGCATGCATGCAGAACTTGTCCTCAAAAGTTAATGGTGATAAGCAAGTTAACTGTGATGCTAATTTGCACTTCGATTCTCAAACTGACTATTTAAACATATAATTACCATGTTTGACTCCCGAGAAGCACCATATATATCTGTGGTGACCCAACGTGTCGTTCACTGGAATCTTGTTCCAAACGGTGGATAGATGTCATATTCTTGCAGAGGAGGGTGACTCAAGTGCATGACTATTCATTGGCTCCCTACTCTCATGCTATGTCATATGAGATGTATTTCCCTCCATCATTTTTCAATATCATGGTCCATCTCATTGTTCACCTTGTGAAAGAGATAAAGATATGCAGCCCTGTGTTCCTACGTCATATGTACCCGTTCGAGAGGTACATGGGAATTCTCAAGTCCTACGTACGGAATCGATCTCGACTGGAGGGCAGCATCGTCGAAGGTTATGCAACGGAAGAGGTCATATAGTTCTGCGTCGACTATATGGCTCAGGTGGATCCAATAGGTGTGCCTCTATCTCGTCATGAGGGGAGACTGGATGGTATCGGGACCATCGGAAGGAAATCAATCACTCCCGATCTGGATACATACGCTCAAGCCCATTTCATGGTCTTGCAACACATGACCGAAGTGTCCCTGTACATCGACGAGCACAAAGACATGGTATGCCAACAGAATCCAAACCGGTCGGAGGTTTGGATCATGAGAGAGCACAACCGTCGGTTCAATGGATGGTTAAAAGTGTGAATCACTGGGAGGTCATCAAGTGATGATACATTGCTATGGTTGCAGGACTTTAACTTTAGTCGGGCTAGCTCCCAATTAACCAAATTAACACATGAAAGAGATGAAACACACATGATTGGTAAGCTTATACTAGCTAGGATACATTGCAACCTACTGCAAGTTGCATCTTATATGCATGCCGACTTCATCTATGCATGCATGCATGCAGAACTTGTCCTCAAAAGTTAATGGTGATAAGCAAGTTAACTGTGATGCTAATTTGCACTTCGATTCTCAAACTGACTATTTAAACATATAATTACCATGTTTGACTCTGAGAAGCACCATATATATCTGTGGTGACCCAACGTGTCGTTCACTGGAATCTTGTTCCAAACGGTGGATAGATGTCATATTCTTGCAGAGGAGGGTGACTCAAGTGCATGACTATTCATTGGCTCCTACTCTCATGCTATGTCATATGAGATATACATAGGTCCTAAGTAGCATAGGGATATATTTCTTGTTTTGCACTAATGGGTTTAATTTAGTTTTGGCTGAATAAGTTGGTGCATACAAACTCAACTAACAAATATTGTCAAGAAGCTGATTCGTACCATAGGACCATATGATCAAACAGTCATATAGGACAATTTACATCTCAGTTTTATATGGGGTAAAAATTAACAACTAGCGGGATTAGGCGCCTTAACAATTATTTAGAATCACGATTTTGTGGCTATGATCCTAGGATTATAATTAATCCTATATATTAATTAACCCTAAAACAATCTTACATAGAATCCGAATTTCAATTTAACATCTAGTTGACTAATCTGTATATAAATGATCGTCACTAACCATTTACAGGTTATCTTTTTGAGTAGGCAGTGGCTGTGGGCTTGGGCAAATTTGCAGAAACCGACCTAGAAGGAGTCCATGTTGACCGGAACCGACGGGCTGAAAGTAGTGGTGAAGTAAATTTAAGTATTCATGGGTGACGATTTAGTCACAAAATTTGTAATGAATAAGTTTAAATTTTAGTTGTCATTTTCTTGTAAGGCTTCAAGTCACTTTTAACAACTCTAGTTACTTTGGTACTTTAAACTCTTTAATAAATTGGGTTGTGTGCATCCTTGATGCAGAGGTCAGGAGAGTTTTTATCTTCCATTATCTAAAAAAAAATATGCAGGATAAAAAAGTCCTAGAAATATTTCTGTTATTTCCGAGGGGCTAAATATTACTGTTATCAAGAAAGGAAAAGATAAGGATCGATATATCTACATTGTTTAATATTTGATGGAACCTTTTGTAGGAGTGAAGATTAATCAAATATCTACTAGAACAGTAGAACTGTTATAAATATAACAAAATCAACTTAAGCTATGCTGTTAGAGTAGAACAACATATACAACGCTTAATATAGCAACTAGTTATGCTCCTGCGCGCAATTGCACGGGATTTAGTGTACTTATAAAAATAATAAGAAAGAGGCTCCCAAGATGGATCAGATCCAGACACATCTCAGACAAATCTTGTCAGGAGAGAAACATATCGAGAACCTTTCGTTAGTATAGTATCACATGATTGCTCACTTTAAGTCTCTAAACACCATTTACTATAGTTTGTTTCTTAATTTATTACTAAGAGGATAGAGTACTCAAACTAATAAAAAAAACAATTCTTCCAATGAATTGTTTCTTGAATTTGTATCTAAGACTTTAATTCATACTTTAATTGCTATACACAAAACATGTTTTTAGATAACAAACAAGTCTCTAATAGCTATTTTATTGTTTTCGTGTCTTTGTATTAACAACTTGCTTGTTTCTCCATCTAAAAACAAGCTTACATTCTCTCTTCACCTTCTCTCCTCCACATTACCTAAATGCTGATGTGTTCACTTAGTAACAAGTGATATGGACTATTATAGATGATCTTCCACCCTTGACCTTAGTGCATACTGAAACCATGCAAATGTACCGTCATTGGCGAATCCAGCATATCCCTCCAGCCTGGGCAGTTGCTCGGGCTTCATCGGTCATCGCCATGGGCCAACCCCTGCGTCTGCTGCTCAAGCGTGCGCGAGCGGAGAGGTCCCCAAGCCCTCGTCCGGCGGCCGGCTGCGCCCGCTGCGGGAGGCGGCGGGTGGTGCTGGTGCGGCACGGGCGAGCACGTGGAGCGAGCGAGGGCGCATCCGGGGAGCTCCAACATCTCCATGCTCATGCCCAAGGGCGAGTCCCAGGCCGAGACCTCCCACCTCATGCTCCTCTCCGACTCCTTCGACACCTGCTTCACCAGCCCGCTCACCCGCTGCCGCCTCATTACTCTGGTTGTCAGGTTGCTCGCGGGGTGTTTGTGCAAATGCATGAACAGTTCTGTCAGCTTGTTGATTTCTTGATGGGCGCTTGACAGGTGCTTGTGGAAATGCCTTATTGATGGACTGATGGTTCGGATTTCAGGGACTGTTGAAGCATGAAGGGAAGGAGAGGTATGGGGTTCTTTACCGGCGGTGGCAAAAGAACGTGGCCAACTTCAGCATTGACAGGCACTACCTAGTGCGGGAGCTGTGGGACCGCGCGCAGAGCTGTTGGGAGAGGATCCTGGCACTCGAGGGCAAGCCGGTGCTTGTGGTTGCGCACAATGCAGTTAACCAGGCACGACTACGAGAAGCTGGAGGAGAAGGCCATGGATTTCCGCCCCAAGCTCATCATCTGCGGCGGCGGCGCGTACCCCAGGGACTGGGGCTACGCCAGGCTTAGGGCGGTCGCCGACAAGGTCGGGGCCATGCTCCTCTGCGACATGGCGCACATCAGCGGCCTCATCGCCGGGCAGGTATAATCATCGCAAAACTGATCTTGATTGGTTACATTTAGAAATTGGATCTTTGCATTAAGATTGCTCTTTTGCTTTTGTGCGACTGCATTTGCATTTACATTTCGGCGAACAAGCTCTTGTGGATTTTTGCTTGTGACTTGCTCAGGCTTTAGAAAATTTCTGGCTCTGCCACTGTATACCATGCCTGCATGAACCCACAAAGAGAGACGATAAACAGTGGATAAATAAGCACACTAGCTATTGGTCTCTGGAAAAAAGTAGCACAATCCATTATTCTTTCCTGGAGTTTAATTCGTTTACTGAAAAATTATGCTTCCATGCATGCCCGTAACGACTCTGGAACTCATCACAAATGTCATGTCACCCCTTATCAGTGAATAAAGTCGTCCTGTGGCGCTTTGTGGCACAATTATGCAAAGCTTATTATTTCATGCACTACCTACTAAAAAGCTTGACACGACATGCACGAAATTTATCGAATTTGCAAGTTGCAATCCTAGCCACATGTTTCTTTCTTTATTTTGGTGAGTGTTGAAAGCACAAGTTCTTTGTTTGTGACGCGCGATCGATGCTATGTTCAAGCACAGCTAGCGTTCAGTGTTTAGCTTCCAGGTGGACTATTTTTTCTCTAAGCAAGAGTTGTTAGCAGCGAGTTATATCTCTGATTTTTATTAGAGGACATCTATAGAAAATGGTGGTATATCCACACACATACGGGTGTGTCTGCTACATACTCTAGAAATTTTATGGAGTCGGCCTCACGAGCAGCGGATACACATTTTACCACAGAATGTATACACATATACTACTGATTAACTAAGGCACACCGTGCCGGTCCTAGTAACCGCCCAGGTGAGAGGGAAGGTACACCTCTCATTCCCACCACCAGGCCACTAGCCCATCCTTGCACACCATACTCATGTCACATAAGCATTCGTGTCCATTACACACATTAGGAATTTTGTGGAGGTTCCAGGGGATCACTGTATGTAAATTTAGTTAAATATGTACCTCTGATGATTTTGCTTCATCTACCCAAGTTACTTAAATATTTTAACTAAATTTATACATATTACTTAAAACATCCATCTATCTATGGTTAATTGGAAAATTCGCTCGTGTCCATGGGAACCGGCGTCCCCATTAGCGATTCAGCACGATGCAATGTTGGAAAAATATCAAACAAATGATGGATGTAGTACATATAAAGTTATGTGAACCTGTAAAATTACAATTTCAAATTCGTCCCTCATATCAATAAACAAAAAAGACAAGAAGTGTTCCCTAAAAAAGACAAGCAGTGCATGACCGATTTGATAGATCATGTGATGGTCCCCATGTGTTCCACATGTTGTGGTAATGAGTAATTGCCATCTTGGTTTATTGAATTTGGAGTTTGTTTTGTGGAGATTGCATGTTAGCAAGTCGGAAGATCCAAAGTCGAGTTGGATCATTGAAATGGACTATACACAAGCAATGTTGCTTGTGATGAAATGCAAGTTGGAAGGTCCATGTTGAATAGGACTACCAAATTGGACCATAGTTAGGGAGCTGAAATCTTGTTGTATGTGTAGTCATAAGGTCTGAATCGAAATGGACCATCAAATCGAACTTTTGATAAGAGCAGGTTTGTTTTGGAGATAGCCAAATAATAAAGTCCATATTGAAATAAGAAGGTCCAACTATGCTATTTGAGGTGTGTTTGAGTGAACCATGTTGGAATTTTTAGAATCAAGTTCGTGGTTGGTTCTAGGTGTGTTCGGTTCTTGCATGTGAGTTGCTTGATGCACATTTGTCTAATGTGGGTTATGTTGTGAAGAACTTGTCCCCCGACATGGTTTTCTTATCTTTGTGTGTGCAGGTGGCTCAAGTTCGAGAGAGATTCTGGAGAGGGCAGACATGTTTGGGGGTACCCTAGACATGTCTGTGGTTTCTAGAGACATTTTGGAGAAAGCGGAAATGTCTGGGGGTACCCAAGACATGTCTGGGGCCGCTGATGAGAATGGATGTGAGAAAGTTCGAGGATTGCAATGTCGTGAGGGATTTAAGGTTTGTGCCTACATGTTATGTGATGCATTTTGAGGCTTTGTGTGATATGATTGAGTGAACCATGATTGTCTTTAGTAGATGAGCATGGTGATGACTAAGATGAGATGGGTAAGGTGCACATCATGCATTGTGAACCATGGGATGACTATGTGGTTTGGTGATACTTCCGGGAGCGAAGCTTGACAGTATGTGTCCTTTGCTCATCAATTGTGTCAATTGATGATTATGTGTGTTATGCGGTGCTATATAATGGGTTTGCTTATCGGTGATAGTTGTAGAACTTCATAGCTATGCCACGGTGAGGTGGACAGGACTAGGACTAACCTAGGAGAGCTTTAGGTCCAGAACGATCGGGACTAAGCTAGGAGAGCTTAGGTCAAGAACGATCGGGACTAAGCTAGGAGAGCTTAGGTCTAGAACGATCAAGATGCCGTCAGAATACAAGGCACCAGAGCGGGAGCTACTGGTAATTGAGATTACAGGAAACAACAAGGTGGACCAGGACTAAGCTCAGGGAGGAGCTAAGGTCCATAACGGTCAAGGAAGGTGGGTGCCATCATGGTGCACCGGGTGACTAGAACCAGTGCAAGTGAGGTAGCAGTCTAGTGTTCTCCGAACCCAGAGAGACTTGCCAGTTCGGTTAGCGGGCACTTGGACACGTGTGCGTTCATGGTGAAGACACATGATGAGCCACTACTACAAAACAGGCAATAGCAGACACCTCATCATAGATGGTTCCAAAGGAGCCGTCTGTGTTGAACTTATACAGACGGTTCCCTTTGGAACCGTCTGGGAACCGTCTGTGATATGTCCTCATCACAGACGGTTCTTATTACCAACCGTTTGTGATACTTCACAGACGGTTGGTAAAAAGAACCGTCTGATGAGGACATATCACAGACGGTGCATATTAAGAACTGTCTGTGAAGTATCACAGACGGTTCGTAATATGAACCGTCTGTGATGAGGACAACTTATCACAGACGGTTTGTAAATAAAACCGTCTGTGAAGTATCACAGACGGTTTTAATTTTAAACCGTCTGTGATAAGCTACTATCACTGTCACAGCCCCAAACAATTAAAAAGGAATAATATGTATTTCACTAACATGCATTCTTAAATTCAAAACATTTCCATAATATATTGTACTTGGAAAATCTAAATTGGGGTGAACATACACATCAAAATTCGCATTTCAATCTAAATTAGTGATAAAAAGTTGTGATCATCCTCTGGAACCAATTTATTTAAATACTACATTAATTATCATGAATAAATATAATTTTTCCAGAATTTTTGGAACTAGTTTAAACCAAATAAAATTCAAACCAATTTGAAATACATACAACAAGTTTGAATTTAAATATCACAAATTATAACATGAACAGTGGGGTTTCATAATTTTTATGGGAACTATATCATCCCAGGAACCCCCACAAATTATTTCATGATTTTATGAAATTTATTTCTAATTATAAGACTCGTCAAACTAGAAACTAGAATTCAAAACTCACCAAACCCTAAACCTAAACTCGACCTAGTACTATTCATCAGCGCGAGTCGGTTTCGCGAGCCGACTCGCCCAACCGCCTAACGGCACCCTCTCGCATGCAACCCTTGGATCATGGATCAACGGCTCGATCTCTCGCTCATTCGACCGTCCGGACGTCCCACTAATCGCACCGCACTGGACCGCCTGATGAAAGATCAACGGCCCAGTGCGCATCGCTTCACCCCGCCCCTTGACTCCTTTAAACCCCAAACACCGATATACATCCAACGGCGGCGCCGACCACTTAACTTTCACTCGCGCCGCTACTGAGTCGCCGACACGTGGGCCCCGCTTGTCGACTCATCCCTACCTCCCGTCGCGTCGCCAGAGCGCTAGCCACGCGGCGCTGCGCCGCTCGCTCCCGCCGTTGCAGCCTCGTGAGCGCCGTGAGCCGCCGCCACATGCAACCATTCCCGAGCTCCTCCTCTTCACGCCGCCTCCATCTCCGTCATCTCTCGGGCATAATACCCTTCCGCATCCCCTTTCTTCCTCACTTTCCTCTCGGTGGAGGGAAGGGAAGCTCATACCGCCTCGCTTGAGTAAGTCTCCACCGGTGGTTCCTTCTCTTCTTCGCTCGATGTCGCTCCCATTTTGGCTAACCCCGCTCGTGCTTTTGCTTGTAGCCTCGGTTTCCCTTCGAGCCCTCTCAAGCTCCAGAGCGTGCTCCCGAAGACACCTCGTGCCATTCCTCACTTTCAGGAGGTATGGTCCTCAACCAAGCGTGTCATATCGCATGCCTTGGGTCACTGATCTTTTCCCCTAACTCTATTTTGACAATGCACGACAGGTGTGCGTGTATTTGAAGATTGGATCTTTTCGGTCTAAGTGGAACTCTTCGCCTCCTACCTTGCTTCGTAAGGCATTCTCTAATTGTTTGACATGACGCCTCTCGTGGCATTTCTTAGCTATCCCGACCATCCCTTGTCTTCCTTTTTGCTTAGGGAGACTCCTCCTCGCGAAGCCGTGCCGCCGCTACTTCTTCTCCGGCGCCACATCGCTCCAAATGCCCAACCTCCCAAGCCCTCCCTAGCCGCAGTAACTCCCTAGGCCCTTAGATAGCATAAGCGGCCGCTTGTTTGCGCTATGGAGCGACGTGTTGCCATTTACGTTTTGCCGTATAGCTCACCGCCGCCCAACTCCGCTAGCCGCGGCACCCACCTCGAGCACTCTAACCACCACCCTTAGACGCGCTTTGCTATTGCGCAGCTATTCTTACCCTTATCGGCGCGCCGCAGGACCGCCGCTTCGCAAGCCGCGGCGAACACGGGAGGGGCGCCGTTGTCGCCGTCCGACAAGCTCGATTAGTCACGCTAATGTTTGCATTAGAAGGTTAAGATCTCGATGACATGTGGGCCCTTTTGGACCGTTAAGTGGTTGCGTAGTTGATAGCTTATGTTTTCCTAATAGAACACGTACTGGTAGTTCAAACACGAGTTTACGCTTTGGGTTTAGGAGACGATTTTTCGGAATACGCTTTCCTCGAGATTCTACGAGCCAACCTTGGGTGTGGACTGGGTCAAAACTTTGACCTGGGCCCGCAAGTCAGTGGCTTTGGCTGGGAAGCGCTCGGTGAGAAAAGTAACAATTACTTTAGTAAATTCGAAATCAGTTTATTAGTACACTGAAAATTGATAATAACTTTAGAAATGCATAACTATTCCATCTCAACTCCAAATTTAATGAAACCACTTCTGGAAATTTACATTTTTGATAGACTTAATATGAAAAATAGTTTCAAACATGTCTCTGTTACAGAAAACATTACTTGGAGATTAACTCATTAAAAACCATTATATTTACAATAGAAAATGGGTTGAAATCCTTAAAAATGCATAAGTAAATATTGGAACATCCAAAACAATGAAACCAACTCGTAATTTTTATTTTCAGTATACTTATTTCTAAAAATGGTTTCCCTGTTGCCTCTATCACAGAGAATGTGTTTTAGCAAAATATATCTTTAACTCTATTATTGTTGTACTATAAAAGGCTGATAACTTTGAAAATACATAACTAAATCATAAAAACTCCAAATAGGACAAACTCAACTACTCTGGACTTTTAATAATATTACCTATTTACCTGTGCAATCCTTTACCCCACCACTGCCCTACAAATTTTCACTTCATAATTAAATTACTCAACACGGGCATATCGAAACCTGAGATTCAAAATGGCATAACTTCCATTTCATAACTCCAAATAGAATAAATCTTTCACCAAAAATCATTTAAAATCATGATCTAACTGTTGTAGAAAAATCATGCATTTTTGAGCATTTTGGTTTTTGAGTTGTTTTTCTCGGTATTTATTGGATGTTATAATTATATAGATCCCGAGCATATTGAGATTGACACTTACGCTACTGAGAGCGAGCAGCTACTGTACCAGCAAGGCAAGCATCATTTGAACTTTCTTTTGCATCATATTTGATCCCAGTTTTGGTTAAGATAGTGCAATGATAATTGCTTGCATGCTATTTTGATTATGTCAATATTTTTGTGATGTGTAGTATAGTTATGTCCTATGCTTGAGGTTAATCTTGAATTATGCCAACTCCTATATGCTTAGGATAGGATGTGTGAATTATGGGTTGTAGAATTGCTTAGCCATGCAAGTCTAGATACGGTAGTTCGATCGTCGGGAATAACCCGGCGGTTTTGGGATACACACAACTCTTACGTTATGTTTTTACTTCAGATCTTTGTAGCTGTTTTATGAGTTAAACTTTGTCATTTTTTTTTAAATGAGATTTGGTCCAGACAAGTGTTGGTTAGTGATGGTGCTTTGTGCACGAGCATTGGGTAAGTGGAAGGACTTGTCCGACAATTGAGGACCGAACTTTGGGTACCATCGTTTCAAGCAACACTCGTGCTGCCACACGCGGTGTATGGGTGCCGTATGGTTAAGTAGGGGGAGGGTTTTATTGTGTTAAGTCCTTGGTGGTGTAAGGGGCATAGCGACCGTGAAATCCTATGTTCTTTGAGGAGCCGATGTAATCCTTATAGTGTGCAAGGAGCACCAATTCTTTTGTTTTGATTGCATCGGATTTCCAATATAACTTGTGAGCCCCTAGCAAGTGCTATCCGACGCTTGTACTAGGCAAGGAACCATCTCACAAGGGGACTTAGCTCAATAGGGCTTTCTTGTTGAAAATGATCAGATCTTGATTTACCCGCCGGCATACCATAGGAAGTATGCTATATTCGAGGCATCCGGAGGCTTACGGGCTAATCAAGTCGTGTGGGTAAAGTAGTACACCCTCGCAGGTATAATCTATTCGAATAGCCGTGTCCACTGTTATGGACGACACCGCTTGAAATTTGTGGTCGCTTATTGTTAGACTTACAATTAAAATTGTGATTGAACTTGGTATTCGTCATGAACGGGATGTTCATGTGTTTAGTACATCAAAGTGGGCTGCCACTTTGGTCTTTGTATGATTCAATTGTTTATTATCAAATGCTTTACTACATGCTTTACTTCTACTTCAAATCTGATTTTAAAATGGGCACATGAAAACTAGTATATGTAGGATGTTAATTGTTGCGTCTCTTTCGCAAAACTAAACCAATATGAGCCATCCTTTGAATGACCCTTATGCATAACTATTTTTATTTGTGTAAGACTTGCAGTACACTTGTACTCACCGGATGTTTGCTGGCCTTTTCAGTGAGGAAGGTTATGATTATGATGATCTCGCTAGTGTTGACTTGGGCGACACTAATGAGTAGTGTGTTACCATTTAACCCCATCGGTTGCCGACGGGTGATGGGCATACCATCGCTGGTCTTTGCTTTATCTATTTACTTCACGCTACTTGATACTTGATTTGAATTTGGCCGGTCGGCCGCTTGTAATAGATCGTAGACTTTAACTATTATGCAAGATGTCTTTTAATCTCTTGTTGTATGTGTTGTATGGATGTAACCAACGTTGAATGAGGGTATGAGTATATTGGTCGTTGATCTTGGGAGCCAATATATGTCATACTCGTTGTTTATGGATTCCCATTTAATTCGCTAAGTGCAGTGCTTTGAATCAAAAGAGAATCGAAAATCATGTAATGCTCGCAAAGGAGCAATACGCATGATCGCCGAGGCTCTAGTATTCGGAAAAGCCTATCACTTGGATAAGATTAAATTGAATTATTCACCGAGACCAGATTTATGTCCCTAAGACCTTGTCTAATCTCGGTCTTATGGAGATAATTACCGGGTCCCCACAAATGTTAGTATCGTGAGCCATACCGATCGAGGTTAGAGGTAGCACAAAAGTTAGAGTTAGTGAGCCTTCGAGTCAAAATATTTTGGAATTATCAAATTACTTTCCAAAGCTTAAGTTAAGAATATCTTTTATTCCTTATCCATCTTAGTATCTTTCCTCTCCGATCCTGCTTTTGGTTTATGAAACTAACTTACCTTGCCTTCTTGCCTTTAGATGAACCCTCGCACCTTGTCCGAAACTCAAGTCAAGGAGTGGATGGATACCCGCGTTGCTACGAGACATGATGTGGAGGGCGAACTTCACATATCAGCCCACTTATTCCATATACCGCGTGATCGAGGACCGTGAATGGAGGAGTTTATGGCGTTGATAGATATCATTGCTAGACAAGTCACGGGAGCATACCTTACCGCTTCGGCGCGCGGTACTTCTGAGGCCATGGCGTTACAAGAAGTAGCTTTGGTGGCCGTGAGTCGTCTTCGCTATGACCTGACAGAGTTAGCCCAGCCCCCGTATGATCACTTTCCGATGCGCGCACGCGCTAGGGACGTGAACTCATTTGCTAGATCTAATTTGGGAGGACCCCAAGTCGTGCAGCATAGATTGGTCCACGTAATGGACCAAATGCATCAGATGGTGCATGAGTTGTGGGAAACGCGACGGCGCCTCATTGAAGCTCAGAGCACTTAAGGCTCATGCATGACATGAGGCTCATTCATCCCAGTGTGCTATATGGCACTAATATGATCTCCCTTATCTTTCTTGCGCCAGCAGAATGTCGCCTACCCGTGGTAGAAGGTCATATTAACGCCATAGGATCACCCTTGCGTCTTCCTAATCTAGGGACCCGATGATACCGATCCCCGGGCACATCTTTCGGACGAATTTCCGTGAACTTTGACCGAATAATATCTAGGTCATTAGGCGGGGAGCTCTATGTTGAGCTTGTCTCCTTAGGTTTATGTAATAGGGTAGTAGATGTCGAACCGTTATGTTTCATTGCAAAAACTACTATTTCGCTTGTAATCTTGGTGCATGCGCTTATGTACGGTGTTGTACCACTTCGGTTTTATGTTGCTTAATGTTTGGTGTTCCATTTGATGTTACATTTTTCTTGCTTTTTGATATTGATTGTGCATGTATGGCCAAGTAATGGCTTTTATCTTATTTACTAACCATCCTTGTCCAATACAGGATGACAGGACCGACTACGCGATCAGGAGCCCTGCGCGGCAGAGGCTCCCCATCCCCAGCTAGGGCACCCCGTTTAGCACCCTTGAGCGATTTCTACGATCAGGGACAGTCATCCCAGCAGCAGCCTGAGCATGGCGAGCCCTCTCAGCCACAGTCTCAGCAGGGTGGACCGCCTGAGGAGGTGCTCCCTCCGCCGCCATCCATGGTCGAGTTCATGATGATGATTGAGCGCAACCGGATGGACCAGACCCGGATGCTTGAGGCGATCGCGCGCAACACCGCCCCGCCTCCTGCTCCGGCAGAGGAGCTGCCCGCACCGAAGGCCCGGAGGTCTCGCTGAGTTTCAGCGACCAACCTCCGACTTTGCGCGGCAAGGACCCGATGGAGGCAGAGGACTGGCCGCACAACATTGAGAAGAAGTCGAACATTGCCCAAAGGTACCGGAGTTGAGAGAGTCTTGTTTGCCGCCTACGGTTGGCGGAGCGCGAGCGCGTGGAGGGATAGTTATTCGCCATGCAGCTCACCGTCACGCCCGACTTGGGACGAGTTCGTGGACGCGCCCGAGAGGCCCATATACCGAGGGAGTGCGCTTATCAAGCAAAGCAGCAGCCTCCTTGCCTTGAAGCGTGGACGGCGACCGCCACCGAGTACCGCATGACTTCAACTATTTGGCTGGTATGCTCGGACGACGCCTCGACAGACGCTCGTCGCGAACAGTTCTTCCATGGGCTATCGAGGAGTTGCGGCTTGTTTTAGCCGCACATGATTTCGTGGAGTTTCAAAGATCCGTCAACAAGGCGATCGTGGTGGAGCATGAGAGCATGACAATGGATGAGTCGAGGAAGAGGAGGAAGGCCTTCCGCATGCCAGCGGCGAGTGGCGCTTTCCTGTGCCACGCCAGACTACCTCAGGCACCTCGTGCCCCAGCCTCAACACCGTCGAGGTCTCCTGTGGCACCTCCACGACCTTCTCCACCGGCAGCTCAAGAAAGACAATGGGGCCGAGACCACAGCATCGGGGGGCATACAAGCCCGGCGTCATCTGTTTCCACTGTGGCCGTCAGGGCCACTATGCTTCGCAGTGCCTCGCCAAGCAGCGAGGGATGCCCCGGACGTACTCTGCTCCAGCACCACCAGCCCCAGCTCCAGTGAGGCCACCGCCACCACCACAGAGAGCAGCACTTACTCCACCCCAGCATGCACGTGGTCGCGTCAACCACGTCTCGGCAGAGGAGGCGACCGACGCACCTGACGTCGTGCTAGGTACACTACTTGTTAATTCATGTCCTGCATCCGTTCTATTTGATTCTGGAGCGTCTCATTCATTTATTAAAAACGAGTATGCTGAAATTAACCAATTCAAGATACATACACTGCACCCACCTTATCATATTCAGTCCCCAGGGTCGATTTTCTACGCCGATCAAGTCTGTAGGGGCGTAAAAATTGAAATACAAAATGTTAACTTTTCAAAGAAACTTAATAGTGATAAGTTCTGGGCATTGATGTTATCTTAGGGATGGATTGGTTATCTAAGAATCGGGAAGATTGATTGTGCCCAGCGGTCTATCTCAGTGACTAGCGAGGACGGCATCCAGGTAGTCTTTGCACCTTTAGTGGGTAGTTCTCACCTTTATGCTTTAGAGGTGAGTACCTCCCTCAAGATAGATGAGGTTCCAATAGTGAGTGAGTATCCTGATGTGTTCCTCAAGAACTTCTGCATGCCCCGACCGAGAAGTAGAGTTTGTCATTGAGCTTGCACCCTGCATCGCGCCCATCTCAAAAGGCCGACGGATGCCGCCCAATGAGCTAGTTGAATTAAAAGAACAACTTAAGGAGTTGCAAGACAAGGGTTTCATCAGCCTAGCTCCTCGCCTTGGGGATGCCCGCTCTCTTTGTCAAGAAGAAAGACAAGAGTCTACGGATGTGTGTTGACTACCGTCCGTTGAATGAGGTCACCATCAAGAACAAGTATCCGCCCCGCGCGATCGATGACCTATTTGACCAGCTTAGTGGAGCTCGTGTGTTCTCCAAAATTGACTTGAGGTTAGGCTACCATCGATTAAAGTTAGAACCGAGGATATTCAAGACCGCCTTCTCTACTCGTTACGGTGCTCAGACGAGTACATGGTCATGTCCTTTGGTTTGACTAATGCCCGACTTATTTCATGAACCTCATGAATTCGGTGTTCATGGAATACTTGGATCGGTTTGTAGTGGTTTTCATTGATGATATCCTTGTCTACTCTAAGTCCGATCTTGAGCACGAGCAACACTTGAGACTTGTGTTAGAGAAGCTTCACACCATCACCAGACGCCAAATTCAAAGAAATGTGAGTTTTGGCTTCGAGAGGTTAGTTTCTTGGGACATATCCTATCTAAGGGCGGTGTCGCTGTTGATCCTAGTAAGGTACGAGATTTCCTTGAATGGAAGCAACCTAAGAGCGCCACCGACATTCGTAGTTTTCTTGGACTTATGGATACTACCGTAGGTTCATCAAGAATTTCTCAAAAATCGCAAGCCTATGACCCAACTTCTAAAGAAAGAAAAGAAATTTGAGGACAAATGAATGCGAACAAAGTTTCCAAACCTCGAAAGAATGCCCGACGGAAGCTCCTGCATTTGTTCTCGCTGCATTCACAAGAGCTTTGATATCATCAGGATGCATCTCGCCATGGGCTCGGTTGTGTGCTTATGCAAGACGGCCGAGTGGTGGCCTCACGATCGAGGCAATTGAGGCCCCATGAGGCCAATTATCCCACACACGACCTAGAGCTCGCGGTGTAGTTCATGCCTTGAAGATTTGGCGACATTACCTCATCTGTAATCGCTAAGCGAGATCTACACCACCATAAGAGCCTTAAATATATTTTCACCCAAGCCGACCTGAATTTGAGACAAAGAAGATGGCTTGAGTTGATTAAAGATTATGATATGGGACTCCATTACCATCCAGTGAAGGCTAATGTAGTGGCCGACGATTGAGCGTAAAAATCTCAATGCAACTGCTTGTCGGAACTCCTTTTCTCGCAGCTTATGTGCCGCATTGCAAAGCCTACACCGAGATAGTTGAAGAAGGTTCGCTTGCAGCCCTCGGTGTGACTTGCACACTTGAGGACCAGATTAGGAAGCCTAAAACCGATGCGGAAGTGGCTAAAATTTTAGAACTATTGAAACAAGGCAAGGCTAAATGTTTTAAGCAAGATGCACAAGGTACTCTATGGTTTGGAAACCGTATGGTGGTACCGCTTGATCACCACTTGAGAGAATTGATTCTCAAGGAGGCTCATAACTCAAAATTCTCTATCCACCCCGGAGTACAAAAAT
The DNA here is from genome assembly GCA_036346255.1 of Ampelocalamus luodianensis. Lineage (NCBI taxonomy): Eukaryota > Viridiplantae > Streptophyta > Magnoliopsida > Poales > Poaceae > Ampelocalamus > Ampelocalamus luodianensis. The sequence continues at coordinate 27,440,647 of CM070629.1, forward strand.
GTATCAAGATTTGAAAAAGAAACTGGTGGAGCCGAATGAAGCAAAACATTGCGCAAAGATGTGGCCGAAAGTGCGATCTATGTCAAAGAGTTAAGGTGAGCACTTGAAACCACCGGTACTCTAGATCCCCGCCCATTCCCAGCTGGAAATGGGAAGAAGTTGGCATGGATTTTATCACCGCCTTCCTAGAACTAAAGCTGGATTCGATTCTATATGGGTAATTATAGACCGTTTGACGAAAGTTACTCACTTCATTCCTGTCAAGACCATCTACCGTGGGGACAAGTTAGCGGAGCTTTACATTGCAAGGATTGTTTGTCTCCACGGTGTTCCAAAGGTGATAGTTTCCGATAGAGGCCCTCAATTCACGCCCTATTTCTCGGGAATGCTTACATAAAGCGATGGGGACCGGGCTATCTTTTAGTTCGCTTATCACCCGCAAACGGATGGACAAACCGAAAGGGTGAACCAAGTTTTGGAAGATCTTCTTCGGCTTGCGTGTTGTCCTACCGCGATAGTTGGGAAAAATGTTTACCGCTTGCCGAAGTTCTCATACAACAACAACTTTTCCAATCGAGTATTCAAATGTCACCTTCAAGCATTGTATGGGAGAGCTTGTAGAACACCTTTGAACCGGTCCGGCCGGGAGAGGCCATTCTATGGTCCAACCTTAGTGGAAGATGTCAAGAACAAGTTCGTGTCATTCGCGAATGACTTAGGACGGCTCAATCACGCCGAAGTCATATGCCACCGCCGCCGCCGCGAGTTGAGTTTCAAGTGGACGATCATGTATATCTTAAAGTCTCTCCTATGAAAGGAGTACGCCGCTTCCAAATCAAAGGTAAATTAGCACCTCGCTATATTGGACCTTTCCGTATTCTAGCTAAGGTGGATCGGTGGCATACCAGCTGGAGTTGCCACCATCACTTTCGCGACGCATGACGCCTTCCATGTCTCCCAACTCAAGAAATGTCTTCGAGTCCCAACTAAGCAACCGAGTTTGATAAACTCGACTTGCAACCCGATCTATCTTATCGAGAGAGCCCGATTCGTATCCTTGAGGAAACCGAGCGTAAGACTAGGAATCGTAACATCAAGTTCGTCAAGGTTCAATGGAGCAACCACACGGAGGATGAAGCAACTTGGGAACGTGAAGACCGGATGCGAGCGGCGTATCCAGACCTCTTCTCTACCTGAAGTGCCTTCGTATCAAGAAAGGAAAGGTAAAACATAACAATATAAACAAAATTATTCTTATGGCATAATTATAGCATGTCAACACTATCTTTGAAGGAAATCAAGACAACATAAATTATAACTTCTAATGAAAACTTTCTAATTCTTCTCCGCCCAGATCTCGGGTCGAGATCTTTTGTAAGGGGGGAGGTTTGTCACAGCCCCAAACAATTAAAAAGGAATAATATGTATTTCACTAACATGCATTCTTAAATTCAAAACATTTCCATAATATATTGTACTTGGAAAATCTAAATTGGGGTGAACATACACATCAAAATTCGCATTTCAATCTAAATTAGTGATAAAAAGTTGTGATCATCCTCTGGAACCAATTTATTTAAATACTACATTAATTATCATGAATAAATATAATTTTTCCAGAATTTTTGGAACTAGTTTAAACCAAATAAAATTCAAACCAATTTGAAATACATACAACAAGTTTGAATTTAAATATCACAAATTATAACAAGAATAGTGGGGTTTCATAATTTTTATGGGAACTATATCATCCCAGGAACCCCACAAATTATTTCATGATTTTATGAAATTTATTTCTAATTATAAGACTCGTCAAACTAGAAACTAGAATTCAAAACTCACCAAACCCTAAACCTAAACTCGACCTAGTACTATTCATCAGCGCGAAGTCGGTTTGCAGCCGACTCGCCCAACCGCCTAACGGCACCCTCTCGCATGCAACTCTTGGATCATGGATCAACGGCTCGATCTCTCGCCATTCGACCGTCCGACGCCCCACTAATCGCACCGCACTGACCGCCTGATGAAAGATCAACGCCCAGAGTGCGCATCGCTTCACCCCGCCCCCTTGACTCCTTTAAACCCCACCACCCGATATACATCCAACGGCGGGCGCCGACCACTTAACTTTCACTCGCGCGCGCTGAGTCGCCGACACGGTGGCCCCGCTTGTCGACTCATCCCCTACCTCCCGTCGCGTCGCCGAGAGCGCTAGCCACGCGGCCGCGCTACTCGCTTCCCGCCTGCAGCTCGTGAGCGCCGTGAGCCGCCGCCGCATGCAACCATTCCCGAGCTCCTCCTCTTCACGCCGCTCCATCTCCGTCATCTCCGGGCATAATACCCTTCCGCATCCCTTTCTTCGTCACTTTCCTCTCTCGGTGGAGGGAAGGGAAGCTCATACCGCTCCTCGCTGAGTAAGTCTCCACCGGTGGTTCCTTCTCTTCTTCGCTCGATGTCGCTCCCATTTTGGCTAACCCCGCTCGTGCTTTTGCTTGTAGCCCTGGCTTCCCCTTCGAGCCCTCTCAAGCTCCAGAGCGTGCTCCCGAAGACACCTCGTGCCATTCCTCACTTTCGGAGGTATGGTCCTCAACCAAGCGTGTCATATCGCATGCCTTGGGTCACCGATCTTTTCCCTAACTCTATTTTGACAATGCACGACAGTGTGTGTATTTGAAGATTGGATCTTTTCGGTCTAAGTGGAACTCTTCGCCTCCTACCTTGCTTCTGTAAGGCATTCTCTAATTGTTTGACATGACGCCTCTCGTGGCATTTCTTAGCTATCCCGACCATCCCTTGTCTTCCTTTTTGCTTAGGAGACTCCTCCTCGCGGCCGTGCCGCTACTTCTTCTCCCGCGCCACATCGCTCCACCGCCCGAACCTCCCAAGCCCCGTCCTAGCCGCAGTAACTCCCTAGGCCCTTAGATAGCATAAGCAGCCGCTTGTTTGCGCGGCGGAGCGACGTGTTGCCATTTACGTTTTTGTCGATAGCTCACCGCCGCCAACTCGGCTAGCCGCGGCAGCCCACCTCGAGCACTCTAACCACCACCCTTAGACGCGCCTTGCTATTGCGCAGCTATTCTTACCCTTGGTCGGCGCCGCTGTGGACCGCCGCTCGCAAGCCGCGAACACGGGAGGGGCGCCGTTGTCGCCGTCCGACAAGCTCGATTAGTCACGCTAATGTTTGCATTAGAAGGTTAAGATCTCGATGACATGTGGGCCCTTTTGGACCGTTAAGTGGTTGCGAGTTGATAGCTTATGTTTTCCCTAATAGAACACGTACTCGGGTAGTTCAAACACGAAGTTTACGCTTTGGGTTTAGGAGACGATTTTCTGAATACGCTTTCCTCGAGATTCTACGAGCCAACCTTGGGTGTGGACTGGTCAAAACTTTGACCGGGCCCGCAAGTCGCTGGCTTTGGCTGGAAGCGCTCGTGAGAAAAGTAACAATTACTTTAGTAAATTGAAATTAGTTTATTAGTACACCGAAAATTGATAATAACTTTAGAAATGCATAACTATTCCATCTCAACTCCAAATTTAATGAAACCACTGAAATTTACATTTTTGATAGACTTAATATGAAAAATAGTTTCAAACATGTCTCTGTTACAGAAAACATTACTTGAGATTAACTCATTAAAAACCATTATATTTACAATAGAAAATGGGTAAATCCTTAAAAATGCATAAGTAAATATTGGAACATCCAAAAACAATGAAACCAACTCGTAATTTTTATTTTCAGTATACTTATTTCTAAAAATGGTTTCCTGTTGCCTCTATCACAGAGAATGTGTTTTAGCAAAATATATCTTTAACTCTATTATTGTTGTACTATAAAAGGCTGATAACTTTGAAAATACATAACTAAATCATAAAAACTCCAAATAGGACAAACTCAACTACTCTGGACTTGTAATAATATTACCTATTTACCTGTGCAATCCTTTACCCCACCACTGCCCTACAAATTTTCACTTCATAATTAAATTACTCAACACTGCATATCGAAACCTGAGATTCAAAATGGCATAACTTCCATTTCATAACTCCAAATAGAATAAATCTTTCACCAAAAATCATTTAAAATCATGATCTAACTGTTGTAGAAAAATCATGCATTTTTGAGCATTTTGGTTTTTGAGTTGTTTTTCTGTGATTTATTGGATGTTATAATTATATAGATCCCGAGCATATTGAGATTGACACTTACGCTACTGAGAGCGAGCAGCTACTGTACCAGCAAGGCAAGCATCATTTGAACTTTCTTTTGCATCATATTTGATCCCAGTTTTGGTTAAGATAGTGCAATGATAATTGCTTGCATGCTATTTTGATTATGTCAATATTTTTGTGATGTGTAGTATAGTTATGTCCTATGCTTGAGGTTAATCTTGAATTATGCCAACTCCTATATGCTTAGGATAGGATGTGTGAATTATGGGTTGTAGAATTGCTTAGCCATGCAAGTCTAGATACTGAGAGTTCGATCGTCTGAATAACCCGCGGTTTTGGGATACACACAACTCTTACGTTATGTTTTTACTTCAGATCTTTGTAGCTGTTTTATGAGTTAAACTTTGTCATTTTTTTAAATGAGATTTGGTCCGACAAGTGTTGGTTAGTGATGGTGCTTTGTGCACGAGCATTGGGTAAGTGGAAGGACTTGTCCGACAATTGAGGACCGAACTTTGGGTACCTATCGTTCAAGCAACACTCGTCTCGCCACACGCGTGCATGGGTGCCGTATGGTTAAGTAGGGGAGGGTTTTATTGTGTTAAGTCCTTGGTGGTGTAAGGGACATAGCGACCGTGAAATCCTATGTTCTTTGAGGAGCCGATGTAATCCTTATAGTGTGCAAGGGAGCACCAATTCTTTTGTTTTGATTGCATCGGTATTTCCAATATAACTTGTGAGCCCCTAGCAAGTGCTATCCGACGCTTGTACTAGGCAAGGAACCATCTCACAAGGGGACTTAGCTCAATAGGGCTTTCTTGCTGAAAATGATCAGATCTTGATTTACCTTGCCGCATACCATAGGAAGTATGCTATATTCGAGGCATCCGGAGGCTTACGGCTAATCAAGTCGTGGGTAAAGTAGTACACCCCGCAGGTATAATCTATTCGAATAGCCGTGTCCACTGCTATGGACGACCGCTTGAAATTTGTGGTCGCTTATTGTTAGACTTACAATTAAAATTGTGATTGAACTTGGTATTCGCCATGAACGGGATGTTCATGTGTTTAGTACATCAAAGTGGGCTGCCACTTTGGTCTTTGTATGATTCAATTGTTTATTATCAAATGCTTTACTACATGCTTTACTTCTACTTCAAATCTGATTTTAAAATGGGCACATGAAAACTAGTATATGTAGGATGTTAATTGTTGCGTCTCTTTCGCAAAACTAAACCAATATGAGCCATCCTTTGAATGACCCTTATGCATAACTATTTTTATTTGTGTAAGACTTATGAGTACACTTGTACTCACCAGATGTTTGTCGGCCTTTTCAGTGAGGAAGGTTATGATTATGATGATCTCGCTAGTGTTGACTTGGGCGACACTAATGAGTAGTGTGCTACCATTTAACCCCAATCGGCTGTCGACGGGTGATGGGCATACCACTGCTGGTCTTTGCTTTATCTATTTACTCACGCTACTTGATACTTGATTTGAATTTGGCCGGTCGGCCGCTTGTAATAGACTGTAGACTTTAACTATTATGCAATATGTCTTTTAATCTCTTGTTGTATGTGTTGTATGGATGTAACCAACGTTGAATGAGGGTATGAGTATATTGGTCGTTGATCTTGGGAGCCAATATATGTCATACTCGTTGTTTATGGATTCCCATTTAATTCGCTAAGTGCAGTGCTTTGAATCAAAAGAGAATCGAAAATCATGTAGTGCTCGCAGGAGCAACGCATGATCGCCGAGGCTCTAGTATTCGGAAAAGCCTATCACTTGGATAGGATTAAATTGAATTATTCACCGAGACCAGATTTATGTCCCTAAGACCTTGTCTAATCTCGGTCTTATGGAGATAATTACCGGGGTCCCCACAATCACAGACGGCTCTATTAAATAACTGTCTGTGATATTATTATCACTGACGGATCCCATATAGAGCCGTCTGTGATATCCAACCTCTTCTCCCGCGCGATGTGTCTCTTCACCATCGCGACAACCGCTCTTCGTCTCGCACGCCGACGATACATGCGTCTCTTCGCCTCACGTGCGCCACTCCTAATTCTTTATATAAGACGGAATAATTCACCAAGATTAAACTCCTCCCATCGCTCTTCGTCTCACGGTTTTGAGTACGCCAATCGCCAAGGTGAGCATGCGAGCGGCCAGCAAGACCAAGGCGAGGAGGTCGGTGATCGCCGCTCTTTCTCACGATGTCGCCGCGACATCGCCGGCGGTGGCCGCGAGCTCTCCTCACCATGGAGGATCTATGCACCTACGATTAACGTGCGTACATCTTTATGTCTACAATATACGTGCGTACATACTACTATTTATTCTAACATCTTGAATGTATGTAACGATAGTTGCAAGGCCTTGTACAAGGTGTCCAAGGAACGCGCCGTGGGAGGCGCATGCGCTGAGCGAGAGGAGGCGATGAAGTGGCGGGACAACGAGCGCTAGCTCGTCCTCAACCACCGCCGCGCCCGGCAACTCGGGCTTGTTTCATCGTTGGCCTCGGGCTTGTTCGCGCCCAAGACATGCAACGCGCCTCATGTTCCTTGAACGGCGCCGTAGCCGGCCACAAGGCGCGGCCACGTGCTCGGTCTCCTCCTCTACACACCGACGACGACGCGCGACGTTGGTAAGCACTACATCAGCCCGTCGAGGACGAGCCGACCGGCGGCGGGTGCGAGCGGCCAAGACCAACCGGGAGTGCAGCGGTGCGAGGCTCGCCGCGACATGGTCCAGCGGCGCGTGGGAAGAAGGCGGCCATCGGGCCGGTGTGGGCGCTGTCGGAGGATGGCCACCGTGCACGAGCATTGGTCGCGGTGTGGAAGGGTGGGGCGACTCACGCTGTCTTCTGAGTAACGATCGCAGATTAGGCATGAGTATACCGCTTTCTTTGCAAAGGTGTTAGACTATTTGCCATAAAATTTTAGTTTTTTAGGTTTCTAGAAAGGTGGTGCAGCTGGACTATTTTCCAAATTAAATGAATTTTTAATGCACCAAAATATACGGTCCACAAGGACAGGAGCGATTACAATTCCACGTTGACATCAAAATATACGTACGACATATTACAAGTTCATAACACATGATGTTATGGAATAAATTAATTACAATGGAGTAATTTCTTAATTAAAATATAGTCCTTCATGATGATCGACGCGCATATAGCTAGCTTCCTCGCTGGGTTCTTCCTCGAGCCTGATGCCGTCTCCGAAAGGAGGCAACTCGTCAAATTGATTGTATTCTTCCTCGTCCACTACATTCTCAACTCCGACAATCCTTCTTTTTCCATGAAGAACTACGTGACGCTTCTTATTTGCCGGGTCGGTTACATAGAAGACTTGAACAACTTGGTTAGCCAGTACGAATGGTTTGTCTTTGTATCCGACACGATCGAGGTCCACGGTAGTGACGCCGTACTTGTCGACCTTCACATGTGGGAGATGGACCCAACGGCACCGAAATAGGGGGATCTTGAAAAGCACGTAGTCGAGCTCCCATATCTCCTCTATTTGCCCATAGTACGAGCTCCTCACCATCGATCGAATGCATCTATGCGACACCGCTGCTCGGGCTGGCTCTTCCTATCCTGAGCTGCCGTATAAAATGTGTACCCATTTATGTCGTATCCTTGCCATGTGACAATTGTAAATTGTGGCCCTTTTGTGATATGGAGGATATCACAGACGGTTCCACATGGATATGGAGGATATCACAGACGGTTCCAGACGGTTCTCCTTATTAACCGTCTGTGATATGGAGGATATCACAGACGGTTCCACATGGAGCCGTCTGTGATGTTCAACACAGACGGTTAGTGAGAGGAACCGTCTGTGATGAGGATATTATCACAGATGGTTCTTTATTCAACCGTCTGTGATAGCGTACGGAGAATGTATATGCGCAAATAATTAACAAAATGATTTGCCCAGTAATAAATAGATGATAAAAAAGACCATATCATCACGCATTTATAAAAAGACCATATCATCACGCATAAAAAGACCATATTTACATCACGCACGATAAACAAGATCATATCATCACGCACAAAAAGACCATATTTACATCACGCATGCATAATAGACCGGCCTTATCGCTTTTACATCACGCATTTATAAAAAGGATGAGCGATCCTATCTTAGTCTTCAAATCTTCGTGACGCATTCTCGCCGGCTTCGGGAGGAGCGGGATCACCGATCGCCTCACCAAACGCCCACCGTGACCTTGCACGCCAATTTCCTCTTGTAGATGTTCGACTCGTAATCAAGTCCCATGTAGCCCGAGGCCATCAACCCCGGTCTCCACAGCCTCGGCTAGGCGGACCCGCTCTCCGCAATGTCGATGTCGTCCTCAACTATCCGGGCTGCATCCTCGGTGCGGACCAAAGAGTTCCATAGGACAATCTCCACGACGAGGTTTACTCACCGGATGTTTGGAGAGCCTCGCACCGTCTCGTTGGAGGAGGAGCTCCAATCGACCGATGATCGCTGTTATGGTCTCCGGTAGATGGGAGGGTCTACAACAGATTGCATTGCTAACGGACGCCTTGTTCGCAGCCTTGGGCCAAAGTTGCGATCGAGAGGTGCGAGTACACAACCAAAATGTAGGCCAAGACAATGGGACGAGAGAGGAAGCCATTTGGAATTTGTGGAGAGAGAGGATGATCAAGGAGGTTCGTGAGAAATCCCTTTGATAAGGGTTGTCTATTATATAAAAGCCGAGCAGAGACGAAGAGACACTGCATCGAGATGAAGGGAATGAGATCCATAGCACGACGGCTTCTATGATGGATCCGTCATGATATATTATCACAGACGCTCTATTAAAGAACCGTCGAGATATTCACACATCACAGACGGCTCTATTTAAGCACCGTCGTGATAATATCACGACGGCGGTTTAAAGAACCGCTTGAGATATTCTCAATATCACGCACGGTGCCATTAAAGAATCGTCAGTGATATTGAGGATATCTCGAAGGTTCTTTAAGCAAACCGTCAGTGATATTATCACAGACGGTGCTTAAATAGAGCCGTCTGTGATATTGCGGATATCTCAGACGGTTCTTTAATAGAGCCATCTGTGATATTCTTTTTATCAAAAGGCACACCCTAGGGTTTTGCTCTTTACTCGTCACTTCGTCTCTCGCGCCCCTTAGGCTCTCGCGCGCTCTCTCGGCTCCTCTAGGGTTCGCCCGTTCACCTCCCCGGCCGTAAGACCCGACGCCGCCGCCCCTTCATCGACGACGCTGCTCCGCTCGACGCGGCCTCCTCCCGTGTCGGCCTCCTCCTCTCGCACCGGCCTCCTCCCGTGTCGGCCTCCTCCTCTCGCAGACCGGCCTCCTCCCGCGCGCCCTCCTCCCCGTGTCGGCCTCTCCCGCGCCTCCCCTCCTCCCCGCCGGCCTCCTCCCCGCACCGGCCTCTCCTCCTTGCACCGTGAGTTGTTGTGCGGCATCCTCGTGAGTATTCCTAAAGATAATATGTGAACTGAATCTAGTACTAAAGATCCGCAAATTGATCGATGGGCTTTGTTGACATGCTCGTGATGAACTTTGTCTTATACCGAGATTGAATGTGATAGTTAGTTGATTCTTGAGCTCTATTGTACAAATTACTTGCTATCACAATTTCATATGTCGTTAATTTGTTACTTTGGTTGAATGCTAGTTATCACAGCACGGTTGAATGCATCCGTCAATTTGATATATCGTTAGTTCATTCATGAGCTCTATTGTATTGACGAACCTCCGTGATGTGACTTTGATAGTCTTTGATAATGTGAACTGAAATTGATCGTGGGCTTTGTTCTGTTCGCTCTGTGATGAACTTTTCTCTTATAATCGAGATTGAATGTGATAGTTAAGATCATTTTCTAGAATAGATTGAGATCATTTGACGCTTACAAAGTATTGTTTAGAGCTCATAGTTTGAATTTATACTATCATATTCATTTAATGAAGAGTATAGACAATAGGATTGAGATGGCAAAGACTTGTTCTTTTGCAACTCTCCTTCCGAGAGCATAAACTACCATCAATCCTTCTTTATATATTATACGCTTGTGCATCATTTTCGTTAAGTTGAGTAAATCGCTTGAATCGTCGCTTAGAGCTACGATATTGCTTCGCGCATATATAGATAGCAAGTGTTTACATGGCGCCCGCACCATCTTCGCCGCCGCCCGATCTCCGAGGAAAGTGGTACGCACGCGAGATGGCAGAGGAACATCGAGAATTCCTCCGCACCTAATGACCGCACACGGAGGTCAATGCCAATGGGATCCTCGTGAGTCCCCAAAGCGGCGAGATTCGAACCTTGTGCGGATACTTGAAGGGAATCGGTCCCCATCACCACACCGAGCCGACACCGTGGTCGGATGTTCGAGAAGCCACCGTGGACGGTTTTAAAATCGCTCACTTTCCCACCGCAGACCGGGCGCTGCGTGGAACGACGGCGTTGCTCGATCGGAAGGCGTGGAGGACCTTCAAGAGCGTGCTTGTCACAAAGCACGTGAACACGGTCGAACGCCTTCACGGCGATAAATTCTTGTCGCGGATATATGGGACGCCTTTGTGCAAATGAAGACGACGCCCAATTTCTTGAGGAAAGTGCGACGCACAAGGCTCTCCGCACACTTAACACTCACCCCACAAACTCGGCACGACTGGTACGCGGTAAACCGCGCAATGGGCGCGGAGGACGCGAATGAAACATGGCCATTTGTCGATATCACGCACCAGCGACTCTCTCCGGGTTAAGAGCGAGGCATCGCCACGCCTTCGCGAAATCTCTTTCACAAACCCGCATCGATGTGGCCAACCGTGGTAAATGTCTTCGAACTACCTAGTTGTTAATAAGTCTATAACTTCATAATGTATATAATAACATGATGACCTCTTGCAGCAAGAATTGAGTTCCGCATGTTCCAAGGCTCCTTCCAAGCGCATGTGGAGAAGGATATACTAACTACGCCCCGGGAAACAAGGAGCACCGAGTCGCACGCGAGGCAAAGGGTTAACGATCTTGGAGGATGGATTCCCGCACGACATCGCACGATAGGAGCAGGAAGAGATCCAAGGCCGAGTACGACGCGTTGTTGGAACATGTGCTTACTTCAAAATTTGAAGGAAGAGAACGGGTGCTTATCGCAAAATTTGAAGAAAAGATAGCAAGATTGTAGGACCAAGTGAATCAACTACTACTCCTCAACAACTAGTCGCAGCCGCCCCGTTGTTTTGCAGGCGATCCTCCTCAACATCGAGTAGCGCCGCCCACGCAAAATTGTGAACACGATGATGTCCAATTACCTATCGACGACATCAAGGTAATGTACATCTCTCGAATGCTCCAAAGATAGACCTATAGGACGCCTTAGCTAATTGCGTATCGCTTTGTAGGAGCCGACGCCTCGCACACCCAAGTGAGGATGGTTGGGATGTCTATTGAGGTCGGGGTGGTGTATCCATGCAATGAAGGGATAGTGCAAAGACGGTGCCCGTGTGGCGCAGGTTACGCCAGGTCCAGTGGACATGGTACATGATAATTTTAGGCCGTCCCATCGAGATTCGCCCAACGACGAAATCATAACACTAGGGGATGCCTCACATGCTTTTATTTAGTGGCCAAAGAAGGACATCGCTCGACCTCGTAGTGCCGCTCAACCTTCGATGACTCCACCCAAACCATCTCCACACGACCATGCCTCTCAATTCAACTTTTGAAGGACATCGCCCCGGACCTGCAGCGTCGCTCAACTTTTGATGACTCTACCCCAACCATCTCCACACGCACCATGCCCTCCAATTCAACTTTTGAAGGACATCGTCCGGACCTGCAGATGTCGCCAACTTTTGATGACTCTACCCCAACCATCTCGACACGACCATGTCTCTCCAACAGACCTCCATGATCGCACCTCAACCTTCGCTCGTAAGCCCGCCTCATCGGTTCCCGTGGAGAAGACACCAAAGAACAAAAGCGTGCCGCCGATATCGGTTCCCGAGTCGTCTGACAGGAGGAAGACGCTGTGAGGACCCCGGTTTATTCGACTTGTAATGCTTAGCCTTCCATTGACCCTAGCATTACAATTCAAATAAACCAAGCCTCAGGATATGTATACTTCCTGAATGCAAGATATACACCCTGTTACAAAATTAAGCATCAATTCCATACACGAGAGGTTACAATATCAAAACTTCATAAAATACAACAGAATTAACTTACAAGATAAATAACAAACTACACAGCGGAAGCAAAAGCCATAAGATGGCGATAAATAAAATAGCCAATTAGTGTGCCTTTACCCACAAGGCAACCAACCGGGCCGCCAAGCTAGTCGTGAAACCCGCAGCACATCTCACAAAAGGGAAGCCCATGGGGCTCACCTTCTTCCTCTGCAACAAAAACATTAAGCAAAGCATCTGAGTACAAAAATTGTTTTTGTACTCGCAAGACTGACGTGTAAGGGTAACAGAACTATAATTTAACTACATGCAAGCTTTATTTAAGTGGAGGGGCTCGACTTATTTTTAGCAAAAGCCGCTTTTCTTTTGCAATAATGTAATAGTTTTGAAGGCGCTTTAACAATTCAATTTTTATTTGCGAAATAACAGCGATACAATGAAGTAGTGACATAAAGACATCCCGAGATGACCAACCCAATGGCCATCACAACAATAGTATGAACGCCTGCTCATACCAACCCATCAAGTTTTAATTAAAATGTTGTAGTCTAACTCTTGAAAAGCTTACCCAAGCGTGTCCATCACCTAGGACGAGGCTATTCGAATAGTTTTTAACCCCGCAGGTGTACCACTGCACCCACACTTGCACCACCTTTAAGCCAAAGCACACTTCCAAGGTATGCTCACACACTAAGTCCTACGAGACTTTTTCCAATATTGTGTATTAACTACGAGCCGCTCGTATGGATAGAAATCCATACGCTTACATGGTAAAGCCGAAAAGACAACTACCCACTCAGATAAAGCTTTTCTGACAACTACCATGCTCCCACCTCCATCCCCCTGCGACCTCCTGCGACCGGAGCCAATACACGCCAAAGTACTAGGTCAAGAGAGGTCCCATATACTCTAGTGTGGTTAGCACGAAATGCTGGATAAAAATTCACTCACAAGATGTTCGGTCCTTAATTGACCGGGCACCATTCCATCACACCCAAGAATCACACCATCTTACCATTGTGCCCGTCGAAATCATTTTGTTTTTATTTTTAGTTTTCACAATTAAACATAGCAAAAATGTCAATCATAAGTTATAATAATTTTTGTGTGATCAAAGTTATCGACTAAGTCGATAACCGCCCAATTCTACCGGTATCTAAGCATGGCTAAGCATCATATCGTAAATACAAATAAAAGGCCCTAAATCATTCACCGGCTCTAATTCACCAAAGGAGAATAATATTCCTAAGGTAGTGGCAGGTGAACAATTTTCGTGGCAACTATGCAATGGGATTAACTACCTCTAATCGACAAAATTACTTTGACACAAAAGCATGCATACATACAGTTAAACAAAATATTAGACTTGAAAATAATGGGAATGAACTGGATATGATCAAACCGCTTGCCTTTGCTTTGTGTGAGATGTTCGACTTGTCGCAGAGGATCACTCTAAAACAACGCCATCTAACGACAAAAGCGCCAAAGCGAAAACAACGAATAAACACGTAACGCCAACAGATCCAAAAAGTTAATAACACAAAAGGTAGAAAATGAATTTTAGGAACAACAATTAGCTGCTTCGGAGATTATTTAAAATAGAAAGGATTTCTTATTACTGATATTTCCAAACTCACTTATTTGCCACGATAATCATATAGTCAAAATCAATTCTCTTATATATTTATTCTTTCGACAGACTTTGATGGTGATTGTGTGCACATCTATTATTCGCAGTTGGGCTCTAGCTACTTACTTACCATTCTAGCCTAACCATTCACTTAATTATCATTTTAATCGATTGATTTGTCTACTAACTGTTATTGTCTAAGAATATAATCTGCCAATTAATTATCTACAAACTACTAATCTCTTATTGTCTCCAGGCTAACTACTAAAATTAGTCACTAACTATTCTAATTAACATACATATGTACCAAAATATTATACTGATGAACTCTTTGCTATCGGCTCAATATCAGCTGCCACTATTAACTATCTATTGCCCTACAACCACATTCACACCACTACACCAAGAGGGAACCCGAGAGACAGAGGGTGGGCCCACTTGCCAAAGGTAACCTATTAGATACCTAGTCATGTAAAAGAGTCACCTAACACTGATACACTGAAAGTTAAATTGTCAGCTAAAAGTCCCCCTACCATTTAGTTTCTTTAGCTAACCCACCAACTGACTACACTACTAAGCATACAAATACAGAAAGCTGATTAACCTCTTGTAAATCCTTATGTTGCTAAAACCTTATGTAAAGTCATACAACTATGAGTCCTCCAAGAACATATCTCAGCCACCAACTAGCTAATATGTGAAAGCTCCCAAAACTCAGCAGAAAAACTACCTCAAGCCTTATTCCTATGAAAAAAAAAATGAAATCTGCCACCAGCTAAACTGACTAACCTTTAGTTTCCTGCAAAAAGGATGCTATTCCCATTTATCATTCTACTAATCCTCCAATTGCTTATACCAATCACTAATTGATCTAAAAAAAACAAGGGTATGCTAGCAGAAAATCTTGCAATTCAGATTCATCCTCTAATCAAAAAGTACACTCACATACTCATCTACAGAACTGAACATCTCACTACTTGCTAACTACTCAATGAAATATTTACCTATCCTTCTAACTGAACAACCAAAGAATGCCTTCACCATTCAAAAAGTATGGTTCACTGCCATTCTAATTTTTTTTAACTGACATCTTCCCTAAACAACAGTTCATCCAACGAACTTCTACAGATTTTGACAACAACTCTTTCTACTAACTTAAATTTCCAATTGTCAACTAAGATTAAGTGATTCCATCAGTTATAAAGATCAAATAACATTACTGAACATCTTGCAAGAGGGCCCTATTTCTGAAGACAGAGCTAAATATGCAGGGAGTTCAAAGGGGAAACAGGGAAACGGCTCGGACAGCTTGGGGCGGCGCTAGTCGTCGGTGACAGGGAGGTTGGCGGCGGCGGATAGTAGCAAAAATGGAATGCTAGGAAGGCATGGAAGCTAGGGGACGCCGTGACGCGGCCGGGGATGCACCGAGCAGGTGACAGCGGCGTCGGGGGCGGCGGGCGCAAGGGCCGGACGGGGGCGACGGCGGCCGGAGGGGATGGAGATGAAGGGGAGGTGAGCATGAGCATGAGGGAGGTGGTAGGAAGCTCACCATGCGGTCGGTGGAGGCGGGGGAGCTATGGAGCGAGCCGGCGACGGGAGCGAGGGGCGGCGCGGGGAGGCTCGCGGTGGTGGCGGCCTAGGGCGGCGGGGAGGCTCGGCCGGCGGTTGGGGAAGTGTCGTGGTGGCGGCGCGGTGCTCCAGGCGCGACGAATTGGATCGAAGTGCACCGGAGGCGGCTCGAGGCGGTGCGGCCGGATTTGGGGAAGAAGGCGGCGGCGCTGAGGGGCAGCTGGGCTGGGTCGGCACGAGCTGGGGCGGAGGAGGAGAGGCACCAGGGGCGGTGAGCTGCTGAAGAGGAGGGCGGCGGGCTTACTGAGGCCGGCGACGGAGGGAGGAGCTGGAAGGCGGCCGGGGCAGCTGGGACGCCAAAAGAGGGAGGAGCCACACGGCGCTCATGGTGGAGGCGGCTCGGTGGTGAAGGGGCTGTCTTGGCCCTCGGTGGAGAAAAGGAGGAAGGGAGGGGATGAAATGGCAGGGAAGGAGCGTGGAGAAGATAAGGCGATGCACTCGGCGCTGCTCTCACGGGAAAGGGGGACGGAGTAGGCGGCAAGCGGCGAGGCGGTGAGGCTGCGCTGGCGCGCATGCGCTCTCACACGGCAGAGAAGAAGAGGCACGTGGAGAGAATGAGCTGACGACGGGGGCCCACATGCAAGTGGGAGGGGAGGGTGCTGCACCGAACTGGTGCGGTCGGAACCGGTTGGCTAGGGTCCGGTCGGACCAGAGGAACAGTAAGGACTGGATTTAGGAGGAGAGTTTTAGTTTTGACCGAAAATAAGTAAATTTGACCTAGCCGATTTAATTAGAAATAAAATTCGAAAAATTCTGCAAATTTTTGTGGGCATTCTTAGGTTCACAAGAGACTTAGGAAAAATAATTTTATACATTTTATACATTAAAATTTTTTAGAATTAAATTACTTTCAAATCTGCATTAGTGATTTGATTTGAATTTTGGTGAAGTCAAAATCACATCTAAAAATTTGGTAAAAATAATGATAATTCAAGATAAATAATCTAGTATTTTATTAAATTATTTTTGGAAACTTTTATTCACACATTTTTCTGGATTTCAAATAGAAATGAATTTTAAGTTTAAAAGTTTTGAAATTTCCAACACAACTTTAATACAAAACATCCAAAGTTTAAAATTGTGCACAAATTTTAGAAAACCAAGAGCATGACCAAGAGATACAACAAAAGTTTTTAAATTTTAACATTTTTATACATTTAAAAATACAAACTCTAATTTGGGCTGTTATAGACGCGTAGCGGGCAAGTCGTTCAGGACAAATCGAAATCGAAGAACATTAAGGCGCTTCCGCCTCCTAACCCTAAGAAATACTCTTTCGGAAGTCCGTTGGCGACGAGCACAGATAGCCTCGCCGGATTAGGTTATCGAGTTTGCATAGTGGTACTTGCGAAAGACCAAAGAGAAAGGGTGCGATGGAATCACCGTCGATACACGGAGGACTATTTCCTCCACGAGCCGACCCTTCATCGTGGGCTTCGACGACTTATTCGACCTATTCAACCTCAAAGCCCTCGATGCCTCACTTCTACGATGCTGGACACTGTAAGTGTGTACAATCAAGTTCTACATTCACGTACATTCACGTAATATAACAACTCATTGCTTATGTATAGATACATGATTAAAAGCGCTCGGCGATTGAAAGAACCGTGGGTTTCTCGACCCACACGTGGTCTCTGAGCAAACCATCTTGGCGATGCATCCTACGCCGAGAAATACATAACGGCAGGATTGCTTGCTCAAAACTACGTGGACTACATAATGGTGCCCTACAACCGAGTAAGTGCTTCACTACTTGCTATACAAATTTCATTTGTACTTTATACGCATATGAACTTAGGTTTAATGACTATAGCGACATACATGAGTAGGCATCACTTTGGATCCTTCTAGTCATTATACCAAAGAGGAATCAGTACTATACCTTGATTCCCTAATGAAAAAGGCCACGACTTCACCCTTGTGCAAGAAGTACTCGGCAGTGTGCTCATTTCCTCCATACATAACTCTATTGTAGTCTTCCTTCGTTTGAAATGGCCGAGGTTAACTTTTTGGAAACATGTAGGTCGTTCATCTCCTATATTGCCGAGGAGGGCTATACAAGGAACGAACGCCACACTTAATCACGGGACGCGATTTCGAGACGTGCTACAACACAATAATCCTATATCATACTTGTAATAATGCGTTTGACCGACTATACCTATATATGTAATTCTATTTTTTCATGCCGCACAAAAAAAGCGAAGAATGTGCATTCTACGTTTGCCATCATATGCGATTCTCATGAGTGCTAGGTTGCGGATCCCGAGGTTGGTCAATCTCGCAATAATTGCTAATTATAAATTTAAATATATATGTGTAACACTTTACTCTTGTTTGTAGGTTTTGAATATAGATTTAGATTCACTCGTCGTAAAGAGATCTCGGATGATCGAGGAGGCTTTGCACCTTCATCATGACGAATATCATTGCGCCTAACGGAGAGTTTCACTACTGAACGACCTCGAAACAATTAATATATATTTGATATAGTTGTAATTCACTTTGAATAGTTGTAATTCAATGGTACACTAGCGACAATATTTGATATATGTTGGTTTGTAATTGACAATGATCACTTTGGGTTGTCCGTTGATTTATCTGTGATGTATCTATTTTCTGCCTGCTTATTTTCAGAGGGCATGGCTAGCAATTCCTGAGGCTAGCCGAAAATTTTTAAAAAGTAGTTAGGCTGAAGTAACTATCACAGACGGTTTAACAATCAAACCGTCTGTGAATATGCATATCCCAGACCGTTCTATTTAATAACCGTCTGTGATATACACATATCTCAGACGGTTCGTAAATAGAACCGTCTGGGATATCTAATTATCACAGACGGCTCTATTAAAGAACCGTCTGTGATATCTAATTATCACAGACGGTTCTATTTACGAACCGTCTGAGATATGTGTATATCACAGACGGTCAAATAATTAGAACCGTCTGGGATATGTACATATCACAGACGGTTTGTAAATAGAACCGTCTGTGATAATTAGATATCATAGACGGTTTTAATAGAGCCGTCTGTGATAATTAGATATCACAGACGGTTATATAATTAGAACCGTCGTGTTGTGACTTATCACGCACGGATTTTTAACCGCTCGTGATAACCACTTTATATCACGACGTACAAAAATACAGACGGTTCGGAACCGTCTGTGATGACTGTTCCGAACCGTCTGTGATGAGGCTGTGTGTAGTAGTGAGCATTAGATGAGAAATCTTGACTGGGTCAAGGTCAAGTGGAGGCTTCCAGAAGATGGACGAAATCTTCTTGAGAAAGCCAGCTACTGTGAAGGTGGATTCATCCGTGAGAAGTTGTGGATGGCGTGGGGCTCGGTTATAGATTTCCAATGCATCCAAGAATTCACGATTCGGTGTTCTTACGATGGAGATATGACCGGTTTTGTAAGTGGGTACCGGGTCTACTCGAAATTGTATTAACATGTTGTAAATGTTGAGTGTGTGAGTGGGTTTTGTAGCCAACCACCAGGAGATGTGAGAGGGAGTAGTTTGCTTGGCCACTACTACAAAAGGAGAGGAGGAGATGGCTTAGAAGCTAAGCCTTTAGAGGGTTGAGTGTTGAGAGGTAGGTGTGCTCTTGGACAGAGATTTAGGGAGAGATGAGAGGCTCTTGTGTGTGAGCTTTTTTTCATCCTAATTTCTGGAGTTTGTCTAGGGAGTGGCTATACAATCATTCATCCTCAAGTGATACAAGAATCATTCCCATGAACTTGATGTGTTCTTGTTTCTCCTTTGTGATGGATTGTTTTGGTTTTGCTTGAGTTCTTGTTCTTTTTCTTTCTACCTTGCTTGTCTTTGGTTTTGTTTGTGCACGAAAGGGTAAGTGGTGGAATAGGTTGGTTATGTTCAAATCCATCCATCTAGTGCATCAAGTTTGCAACTTTATCAATTTCCTCCCTCATTGTGTGTTTTGGCTTGGGCATGGCCTTTGGTGCGAACCTTGAAAAGTTTGAATTTTGATTTGCTTTTCTAGTGCCATGATGGGTGTAGAATGGCGTGTAAAATCTCATGTTGATCCAACACCCGAGCACTTCAATATCAAGATTTTACCTTTTTATCCTTGTTTTGGTGTTTCTTGTGTTGGAGAAGCGAAAGGTCCGAACTTTGGGAAGCTGTTGTTGAATCTCTTGTTGATTTATCTTCCTAAGGTGTTTTGCTTGCTTAGTTTCAAGTCAATTGGAGCCTCAGTTTGAAAGTTGAGTGAGTTCCTACCCAGTTGTGGTTTGTTGTTTTTCCGTTCATGTGAAGTCGAAAGGTCCAAGTCGAATTCGGATCATCCTACTGGATGCAATCAGACCTTCCGTTTTGAATCAGATCGTCCTACTACGGTCTTTTAGTGTTGTGTTGATTATTTTGCTTGTTTTTAGATTGTTGCCATTGTGTGTGTTTAGGCACTAATCTTCATAGCTTCTCATAGCTATTGGAGTGAAATAACCTTAGAATATATAGGGAAGAGTTTTTCGAGCTTGTTGTTTGTGTGACATCAATTCAATCCCCTTGTAGTCGCCTTCTAGGTCCTATACAATTGTTTGTCTTTTTTTGTTCTCGATACTAGAGATGAATTTGAAAATTAAATATTGCAATTTTGCATAACTCAATGTGAGCTACATCCACGATTTTTCGTTGAATTTTTGAAACATTGCATCATGCTGAAATCACTAATGGGGATGCCGGTTCCGTGGACACCAAAACTACATTGATGATTGTAACATTCCAAAATTTCATTTCTGGTTAAAATAAAATTTAATTAATTTCCTTGAATTTTTTAGATTTTTAAAAGGTTTTCCCTATTATTTGGAAGCAAAAATAAATTTATTTACAAAGATAAATACCAAATTTAAGTTGAAAATATTTTACTTAAAATAAAAATAACTCAGGGAATTTCAGTGAATTTTTCTAGAATTTTTAGAGTTTATTTGCTATTTTCTAAAAGCCTATTGGTATTATTTCAATTTCTGAAATTGTCAAAACCTCAAAAATCCAAAAATAGCCCTCGGGCTGAATCTCCCTTGGCCCGTTTCCCTTTTCTCTTTCCTTCCCGCATGCCTAGCCCATTTCTGCGCCCAACTCCACCCATGCCAGCCCATCCCGCGCCTCCTTTTGGCCTTTTGCTGCCACATGGGGCCACCCCATCAACACCTCCCTCTCTCTCTTTCTCTCCCTCTCTCACTGCATCTGGCCCCACCTCGTCAACCTCCTTCTTCCTCCCCCTTTCTTCTTCCTCCTGGCGCGCATGCCTCTGCCATTTTCGCTCGGGCGGAGCTTTTCAAATCGCCCGAGCCCCACCTGTTTTCTCCGCAACACTGCCACCATCATTATCCTACCACCTCACAGTGTCTGTCTCAGCGCTTATGCCTTTCTTTCCACCACCGGAACCCTTGAATCTCGCCACCGTTCCGCGCCAGCCTTCTTGCGCCGCACGCCACATCGGTGCCCCCTTCCCCCTATAAAAGGAACCCCGCATCGCTCTCCCCTCATCCCATCCCTGTACTCCTTAGCGTCTCACTCCCTCTCTCACTACCGAAATCGAATATTGAAGCTCGCTAACCGTGCGCCCTTTTGCCACCATTTCCAATGCCATTGGCGAAGCTCCGCTA
This sequence comes from Ampelocalamus luodianensis, assembly GCA_036346255.1. Classification (NCBI taxonomy): domain Eukaryota; kingdom Viridiplantae; phylum Streptophyta; class Magnoliopsida; order Poales; family Poaceae; genus Ampelocalamus; species Ampelocalamus luodianensis. The sequence continues at coordinate 27,461,927 of CM070629.1, forward strand.
CCATCTTCTTTATCTTTGGCATCACCATCTCGTGTTCTACACGGTGCTCTCCTCACCTTCGCTGGAAACCCACCGGACCTCATTCGCCGTCGTCGACCAAATCTCACCGCCACCTTCTTCCTTGCCGCTGGCCATCTCTTCGAGCCTCGTCGCTGCCAACGTGCACATCGAGTTACCCCCACTCTCCTCTCTCTCATTTGCTACCCTCACTAGCCGCCGTCGTGGCACGTAGCACCGACAACAAATTGCCTGAGCGCGGCGGCGGCGGCATGACATGGCCACAATGTGCATGCAACGTTTCTCATTTTCGCCTGCCTTAGCGCCGCGTGGCACTTGTGCCAGTGCTTGTGTGACCATACCACTATTTCACGCACTCGGTCCACCGTGGACTGGTACCTTCTCGTGGACCTGGTCCATGGACCGAGGGCCCACCTATTAGTGACTATTATGATTTTCCTGTAGAAAAATAATTCTACCAAAAATGATATTTTGTTGCTGATGTCATACTTGCATCATAATTAGAATTGCCTTAAGAAAAATAATTCATTAATTGTAGAAATTTGAATTTAGGGTATTTCTTTAGGATTCAAACATTTGTGGACTCGTTCTGCTTCGTTCAAGCTCCAATTTTAGTGATTCAAATTCCTAAATTCATCTAAATTCATAATATAGCTAAATATACTAAAATTATTTAATTTGCAGTTAATTTTAATTTTATTTGCATTTATTTTAATGTGTTTGAATTTTGCTCTTTTTTGCGTATAGACTTCGACGACTCCGGAGAGCGCAAATTATTTGACGAGTCAAACTAGCACGCTTTTGAGCAAGGCAAGTTACATTTTTTATCATGTTTGATCCCATTATTTTAATTATTTAAATTCTATTTTAAATTATTATTGCATGCTTATTTATATTTAGTTAATTTAAGTTCATGTTTTAAAGTCGTAGCTATTCACATTACCTTTGTTTAGCCAATGTTGACACTGAATTAAATATGTCTTGACACCTTAGATAAAAATCTAGTTGATGCAATAGTATAAACTAGAACGTGTTGATAAAATATATGCCTAGTTGTGCTTAGACCAAAAATATTTAATTTCAGAAATTTAGCCAAATGTTCAACTATGACATAAAAATGAGAATATGGCATTGCTTTTGCCATAGAAATTTGCAAAATGATTTGACAGGAAAAATAAAATCAAAACTAGTTTAGACTTGGGTAAATTGGATAGTTGGTGGGTGCATGTTTATGCACGGGCTTAATTTAGTGAATGGTTGAGGCCCAGGGATTATTTTGGAAGTCGCCTAGTCAATTAAGGACCGACCTGCGAGCTATGATTTGTTAAGCCATAACCATACTACCACAAGTCTTGCATGGAACAGACCTGGCCAATTAAACTACACTATTCCATCGTGGTTGTGTCATTTAGAGGTGTGGGTGTCGTGAAGACCTATTTTTAGTACCCACATGGCGCAAGATAGGGTTACCGTTTGGTGTGAAACCTTACGGTAGAGAAACCTTAGTGGGCATAACTACGTTGGAATAGTGAAGGCTAAAGGCCTTGTGATAGTTGCTTAGTCACATGCTTACAGAAGCATGTCTTGGCTGACATTTAAAGCAAACTATCTCTTGTTGGTAAAGTTGTACCACAACTGTAGAGTGTAAAACTATTTGAATAGTCGTGTCCACGGTCATAGACATGCTGAGCAAAGCCTTTCGTGGATTAGGCTTTGGTTTTGATTTAAAAATGATTTAAACACAAATGATTTTGGATAGTTTATCAAATTGGAAAATTGGGTAGTTAGCCTTGGTGTTAGGGGGTTATTCCTTCACCAATTGTGAATGGAAGTTTATCCTACACTAAAAATGGTGAATAAAATCAAATTCAGTTTTAGTTATAGAATACATACTTTGGAACTTAGTAAATGTAATTTAATTGAAAATGTTGCTTTATGCAAAACTCAGTCATATAAGCCTCCCTTTGACATACCTGCATGCATTATATTCTGTTATTAGGTGTAACCTGCAGAGTACAACTTTGTACTCACCTTGCTTAAATAAATTGTTGATCAGATGAGGGGTACTACGTGGACGATGAGGACTTGGAGGACTAGGTTGCGCCCCCAGAGATTGCCTGTGGCATATCGTGTGGTCTACTTTATTATTTATGTTTTCTGTTGTACTTTTCTTTTGGCTTCGAGCCCTTTTGTAATAAACTTGATTGTTATGAATGAAATGCATGTTATGGTTGTGCTATCATTTTTTTTTTGACTATGTACACTAGATATTCTTAGACTAGTGTGTGAGACACAAAGAATCTGGGATCCTATACTCCTAGGTTCTACAAAGATGGTATCAAAGCCATATCAATTGTACGTCATAGCCTTAGTTAGAATAGACAAAACTTTAAGGACTTATTTTCAAAAACTAAAAATACTTTATGTTTACATGTCTTTTTGGTGTCCTTACTTCTCCTTTTCTCTTTAAAATGGTTTCTAACTCTTGTCTTTTCAAAATTTTAGATGGCCGATGTACCCACAGCCCTTTCACACAGCGTGTACGTAGGACAGTGGGCAGCTTCTACTCTACGCCAACCCACATGATGATACGGCCTTTCACATCTTCAACGATCCGATACTTCGCGACTACTTCTTCACTGGCATTCAAGATGCTACACAGGAGGTTGTCCGTAAGCTATGGCACATCTACGACATTGAGCTTAACCATGCTGGCTTCCACTTCTACCTGCTCTACTACCCCACCAGCCTTCGTAGTACCTTTCGCTCCACTAGGAATGAAGATTTTCCCGACCTGACCAATCAGGTGGAATTGACTGTTGTGATGGACCACTCCTATCATACCATCCTGAATGAGTTGCGTACCACCACTACTACAAAAAGGCTAATACTGGACGCCTCATCACAGACGGTTGACCAAAATCGTCTGTATTACATGCAATGACATACGGTTTTGGTTTAGAGACTGTCTGTGTTAATGGCTACACAAAAAACTGTCAGTGAAGAGGTAATATCACAGACGGTTCATAATGAAAACCGTCTGTGAAATATCATAGATAGTTCTTAAAAATAACCATCTCTGATATTTCGAAAAATCACAGACGATTTTAAATAAACAACCATCTGTGATACTTCACAAACGGTTCTAAACATGGACCGTCTGTGAAAATTGTAGACTTCATAGATGATTTTTAATTATAATCGTCTGTGTAATATCCCTTCAGCTCCCCGGTGAGTTTCTTCATCCCCCAATTAGTTTCTTCGTCGCCGTCGTCGCTGATGCGTCTCTCCGTCGTATCAATGCCGCTTCGGCTCCCCGATGCGTCTCTTCGTCTCACGTGCAGAATTTATTCCTTGTTTTATAAAAGGGATCATCCACCATCGAAGATGATCATCATTTGATCTCCTCATATAACTATACTCTTTTAAAGCTAGCAGAAATGGCTCCCTCTTATGTTTCCTTGTCGCCAACATTGATCGCCCACCTGGCCATACTGTACGAGCACCTCTCCAGCCATACGTTGGCCGATGCGGTGGAAGGACACTGTTTGATCAACAGTGCCCTCACTCCTCTGTCCGAGGATTTGCCGGAGTAGGTGGTGACCACCTTCCGCCGTCTTGACATCCTCCTCCGCCGCGTCTTCTGAATGATCTCCCACTTCCGGCGAGTTTACTATGTCATCGACGTGGTCCTTCACAACGATGTGGCACGTCTCCAGAAGGCTCATTATCACTTGGAATGCTTAATCAAGGCGGCGGGCGACCGAGTCGACCATGTCGAGACCCCTCAAGCAAGGGAAGAGAGCCTATGGGCTCAATTCTTCTTGATTCGATGAGTCCGAGGTCTTTGAGACACTTTCGACGAGCGCCACGTGAGTGGACACATTTCGGGATTCGTTCACTCACGAACCGTCCGATGCCGACGCTGCCGCCTACGAAGTTTTGAAGACAGAGATAGCAGCCTACCTTCGCTACTAGAAAAACTTTGTTTATTTAGGTTTCTACTTTTTTTAATCTTTGTAAGAAGCGAGTGGCCACACTGTTTGGCCATATGTAAATTCCAAATGAAAAAAAATCTAGTTTGGAGGTGATCAAATTACTATATACTATATGTTGAAATGTATATATACATATATATATATATATATATATATATATCATAGTTAAAGCAAATTTTCAGCAGTATTTAAATGACAAAATTAACATATAAACATGTAATTTCTTCATGTCATGTAAATGTATACATGATAGTATATATGCTCAAAACATAGAACTTTGAACAACCATATCACAGATGGTTCCATAATAGAACTGTCAGTGATATGGTCTCATATCACTAACGGTTCCATTATAGAACCGTCTGTAATATTAGACCATATCACAGACGGTTCTATTATGGAACCGTTTGTGATAAGTGTCACTGACGGTTGCATAATAGAACCATCTGTGATATCCCTTTATTAATAATAGCCCGCGCACTAGGGTTTGTACTCTAACTCGTCACTCCCAAGTGCCCTTAATCTCGCCCGTTCCCCTCCCCATCGCGCGCTAGGGTTCGGGATTTTGGGCTCCCGCATCGCGCCTCCCCCGCCGCTAATTCGACCTCACCGCCGTTGAATCGAGCTCGTTACGCCATCTCCCCCACCGAATCGACCTCGCTGCCATCTCCCCCGTCGAATCGACCTCACTGCCATCTCCCTCATCATCTCCCCCGCTGAATCGAGCTCACCCCACCATCTACGTCGCCGAATCAAGGTACGCCGCTCCCCTCTGCTCCCACGCCGCTGACCTCCCGTCTCTACTCCCCCTCCTGTGTCGTCGCCTTCCCCTCTCTGCTCCCCTCCTGGTGGTTGATTGCTTTGGCTGAGGTTTGTGTATAGGGCTCTCCCTCTCTCCCTCCGGTTGCCTCTCCTACGGTTTTATTTTTATGCTTGAGCATTGAGTGGTGTTTTGATGTTTGGTTTATTTATGCATAGTGGGGATATGGATGTCGGCTGTGTTGGTGGTGGTGTTTGCCGTCATTGCCGCGTCGTACTGAGGTAAACTACTCCTCTTTATTCTCTATCCCGTTCCCTTCGCTTTGCTCTGTGATGGTGTTGGTGATGATATGGATGATACTGCTAGTGTGGCATGAGCCCTTGAGTAGCATTGAGTGTTGTTTTGATATACTTGTATTGTTTCGAGCATGCAATTTATACATTCTTATATACTTGTTGTCCTACATCACAGTTGATAGTATCTTGATAGATTTTGTTCTTGTGTCATAAGTTAATTTTGGTTGATTTGTTTGAACTAGTTTGAATATATTAGCAAATTTTAATCTTGTGCAATTAGCCTTTTGAGAGCAATAATCAATCTTCTTAATCTTACCTTTGTTTGTGTAATCAACTAGCATCTTGCCATTCAACTGCCTCTCGCCATTCATTTCACCTTTGCTAGGTACATCATACCATTCTATTTCTGATCTCTTCTCTATAAAGTCTCTAAGTAGTGGTTTGCTTGTGCCTTTAAAACCGACATCATATATATATATATATATATTATATATATATTCCCTCGACCACTTTAGGGTCGTCACACGACATGAGGGGAAGGGACGATTTACGAGCAACTTCATCGAGCCTGCAAATTCAAAAGCATGGTGCCGAGAGCGTCGGGACATCCAATTACCTAGATGTCCAATTACCTATCGACGACATCTAGGTAATTGGATGTCCTGACGCTCTCCTGGTAGCCATGCTTTTTGAATTTGCAGGGGCTCGATGAAGTTGCTCGTGGCTGCTGTCCCTTCCCCCTCATGCTGCGTGGACGACCCCCTGAAAGTGGCTGAGGGACTATGAACAATATATATATGATGCCGGTTTTAAAGGCACAAGCAGCCACTGCTTAGAGACTTTATAGAGAAAAGTCATCACAAACGGTTTCAGCTACAAACCGTCTATAGAGAAAAGTCATCACAGACAGTTTCAGCTACAAACCGTCTGTGATATATGAATCATCACAGATGGTTTCAGCTACAAACCGTCTGTGATAGTTCCCTATCACAGACGGTTCTGAGTTAATAATCATCTGTGATAGTATGCATCACAGACGGTTTGAAAACCGTCTGTGATGACCTCATGTCATCACAGACCCATAAACTCAGATGGCTCACGAAACCGTCTGTGATGATATTTTTGAACCGTCTGTGAATAACTTTTCTGTAGTAGTGCACCCATTTGAGGCTTCAGATAGGAGAGGAAGTGTTGACAAGCCTCAAGGAAGGTGACACTAGTTCCTCCACTCCAGTAGAGCCTTTTGAGCCTACGCCAAAGAGGCATAAGACAGGCAACAAGGAGTATCTCAACCAGTTCCGCATTGAGGACTTTACACCTAGGTCCTAGACATTAGACCTTTACTTTGATATTTCTGCTTAGACGAGAATTGTGAGGTGTCGCACCCTTTTGTGACAGTCACAATCGAATAATGGAATAAAATAAGTAAATGATTATTTTGAAAAAGTTGCTCTTTTGCCTTGTGGTTGTTTTTGGTACTTGGGTTGTTTTATATTTATCCCCCTTAGTATTATTTTCTCTTTTTTAAGTCCTTGGAGATCTAGCAGATAGTGACAACTCACAGAACCGGCGGCGCAAGTGGACATGGCAATGAGAACGCCGACAACCAAGACAACATGTTGCCACTACCACCACCTCCACCAGTTGATGGTCCCGACTAGCGCTAGATGATGGCCAACCAGTCCCAGTTGATTGATTTGCTTGCCCAATCCCTCAATCAGAATCAGAACCAGCTGGTAGCTACAGTCCAAGCTCCACCTCCACCACCTTAGAGGGCCAACGTGTTAGAGTTCATGATGATGCACCCTCTAACTTTTTCTAGCAACACTAAGCCAATGGATACTGATGATTGCGTCTAGGCAATCGGCAAAAAGTTAGACATTGTCTAATGTAGTGACCGCGAGAGGGTGTTGTTCGCCTCTCACCAGCTTATAGGCCTAGCATCAGAGTGTTGGGATAATTTTAGCATTGATCACACCAACGCCCAGGCCATTACTTGGAATGAATTCGTGCAAGCTTTCCACTGTGCATATATTCCTTCCGGTATGGTGACCCTGAAGAAGAAAGAGTTTTACTCCATGCGCCAAGGCAACCACACTGTGAACGAGTACCTTCACAAGTTTAATCAGTTGGCTCGTTGTGCTCCCGAGGATGTGACCAATGATGAAGCCAAGCAGGAGCGATTCTTGGAGGGACTCAATGACGATCTCTCTATCCGCTTGATTGCTCAAGACTACACCAACTTCCAGCAATTTGTGAATAAAGCTATTCGCTAAGAGGGCAAGCACCAAGAAATGGAGAACCGCAAGAGGAGGATGGCAGCATAGAAATTCAACTCTGGGGGTTTTCCCAAGCCTCGCTACTTCATCTTAGCCACCTCGGATAGTGGATTTTAGTCTTCTTCCTCTTCAATGATGCCTACTTTAGTGTCTTATCCAAGTTTCCACAACCCTTCCCCAGGAGGCCAAGTTCAGAAGGATGTCTTGTATGTAGCAAGCATCACTTGCTACCACTACCAGGATACAGGGCACTTTGCCAACAAGTGTCCTAAAAAGCATCTTCTCGTTGTTCCAGCCAGGAGTAATCCCAGCTAGTAGCACCACTCTAGATGCTAGCAAGAACCAATTTGTGAAGGGCCGTGTGAACCACGTCACGGTTGAAGAAGCTTAGACTGCACTAGATGTGGTCCTTGGTACGCTTCTTATCAATTTAGTCCTAGCATCACATTCTTTCATATCGAATAAGTTTGTGGGAAAGTATCGGTTATCTACCTCTTCCTTAGTTACCTTATGATAATCCACTCGTCGAGCTCAGAAATGAGGACTAGTTCCCTATTCCCAAACCTTACCTTGGAAATATCAGGAGTGTCCTTTTTGGCAGACCTAATAGTCTTGCACTCCCAAGGATTAGATGTAATCCTCGAAATAGATTGGTTAGCCAAGAAGTAAGGTCAGAGAGATTGTGCCAATAGGTATATCACCCTCACAAATGATCAAGGAATCAAATTGGAATTCAAGCCTAAGATCCTGGTTGGAGAAAGATTCATCCTTATTAGTTTTAAGGAAGTGAAGCTAGAAGAAATACCAGTGGTGCAAGAATACCCAGATGTGTTTCCTGAAGATTTACCCTACATGCCACCTGATAGGGACATTATGTTCCTAATTGATTTAGTCCGAGGGACGGCTCCAATTTCCAAGAGACTCTACAGAATGCCCTCTAATGAGTTAGCATAATTGAAGAAGCAGATTGAAGAATTGCTGTGAGAACCCGGTGTATTTAGCTTGTAATGCTTAGCCATCCACTTGGCCCTTGCATCACATGTTAAACATCCTGACCCTCGATGTAATATGTACCTCCCAGGAGTGGTACATATACGCCATCACAAAATTTGAAGCATCAATTCCGTACACAAATCATTACAATTACAGGTCTTCATAATTTACAACACAAAAGTCGTACAAGTTCAGATTACATAAAAAGGCCGACCGGCCGAATATAACAATCCAAGATTACTAAAAGCTGCATTGGAAACATAGCCATAAGATGGCACCAAAAGAAAGTCGACTGGTTTACCCCTTACCCACAAGGCAACCGACCAGGCCGCCAAGCTAGTCATCCTGCACGAAATCGATCTCACAATAGTCGATCCCTCGGGGATCAACTTCCTTTGCTGCAATTAGACAATGCAACTGGGTACAAAAATTGTATTCGCAAGACTTACGAATAACAAACCTATACATAACTACATGCAAGATAAATCAAAGGAGAAGGCTATAGGGTTCATTTTCAGCACAAAGTAATATTCATTTGCAATAGTGTAATAGATTGAAAGCAATTATCAAATATGTTTTTACCTGTTTAAATAACAACGAGACAACAATTATAAACATAAATAACATCTTAGAGGTTACTTCCCAATAGCCACCACAACAAAGCACGAATTACCCATTTGTACCACCCGAATTTAAGTTTTAATGAAAAATGTTATAGTGTAATTCTTTCATGACCTAACCAAGCATGTCCATAACCTAGATGAGGTTATTCGAATAGTTTATAATCTTGCAGGGGTGTACAACTGTATCCACATGCCAGACCACCTTTTCACCAAGCTATAGAGCACACTTCCTTAGATCTGCTAGCAAGGCATAGTCCTACGAGACGTTTTCAATATTATGTATTAACTACGAGCCGCCTGTATGGTTAGAAACTCATATGTTGTGTCGAAGTCATTGTAAAGCCTTAGTCAACTACCCCTCGGGTTAAAGCCTCAAACAACTACAATGCTCCTCGATGTGGAGAGCCTAGACAGGAACCCACCCCCGCACACCCAACAACAACACATTTCCTTTTTATACACAACACACAACCACCTCCTGCGACTCGAATCTAACACATGCCAAAGTACTAAGTCAAAAGAGGTCTCATATCCCTCTCATGTGGAATGCACACAAAAATGCTTGGATCAGTGACACAAGTAATTCGGTCCTTGTTGACTCGGGCACCAAACACACACCCAACAGCACACCATCCATCCAATGTGCCCAAGCCTAAACTTTTTATTTTCAGTTTTAGTTTCTCAAATACAATACATATATGGGTACCCTGACCCAAGTAATTTAAGGTGTCAATATAATGACCATCGCCGAAGCAATGATCCCCATTCTACCGCTCTAAGCATTGCTAAGCGACATCAACTCGTATATTAGATATATAAATGATCAGAGCCCATCCATCAAGCTCTAAACCATTGATAAGACCAAAACTTAGGCTCAGTGGCAGTGAGAAACATTAACCTACAGATTATGCATCTATTCGGATTAACTATCACTAACCGAGAAATTAATCATCAACATAGTATGCATACATACATTTGCAAACAAGATAATACATTTGAACAAAATAGGATCAACATACATCAAAGGAGGAACTGCTTGCTTGGCTGGAGATAACTTTTTTGCTACAGAGGATCACTCTCGTACTCAACGAATTCGTCGGAACCTATCAAAATAATCGAGAAGAAACAATAAGAATGGATAACACCGAATAAACACAAAAATTCAAATTTGTCCAAAAATCATGAAATTTACCGAGAAGGAAGAGCATGATTTTAAATGAATTTAGCAATAAAAACCATTTGATTTGGATGTTGCATGCAAAAGTTATAGCCAAAACAAAACTGTAGGGAAAGAAAAATCAGGAAAAATACGGCTCAGTTACTGTTCATCTAAAACCTAATCTTTCATGAAATTTTCCTGAAAAGTGGTGACTTTGAAAATTTTATGGTAGATAGCTCACCACATGAGATGAACAATCAAATTTGATTCACCTCATTTGGAGCTCAAATGAATTTCCTAAACTTTTTCAAAGTCAAGAAAGTAGTGCACAAACAAATTGAATACCAAGATTTTCAGAGATAGAAACATACTAAAAACCTATTCCACAGTAAAGCACAGTAACAGGGGAAACCATCAAAATTGATTTCACTCCAACGAGATTTATAGAGAAATACTTATGCATTTTTCAAGTTAAAACAATTTTAGTGCAAGAAATAATGCTAAAACGGAAGTAATTCAACTAACATTATTTTTTGGAACAGAGACATGTTCAAAACCTATTTGAAAATAAAGTTCATTTAAAATGAAAATTATTAAAATTAGTTTAACCGGATTTGGAGTTCAGTTGAATTATATATGAGTTTTTGAAGTCACAAGAATTTTCAGTGTATAACTAATTGATTTTCGGATTTTCTTATAAATTCTGAGTCGATAACGTCCGGACCGTCTGATCTAGCTGATAGGATTCGTTCGGAGTGGTCCGAACGTCTCTCAGACTCAGCGAACTGATGAGTGGGGCCCATTGTCAAAGAGGTGGTTTATGAACTTGGTCCACGCGGCTAAAAGCATAGTGCACAGGGCACTTAAGTGCCAAGCCCACCAGTCATACTCTAGGCCACCAACATTCAAAGCTTTGGTTTCTATTCAAGACCCCACATGTAAGTGAATTATTAACTACTTTAGGACAGCCATTAAATACTAAACAATGATTAGCAGTCTTAATGATCGAGATTTGCTGCTAATGGCCGTGCTATAGTGCCAGTCAGAAAATCCGACAAAAATGCCGAGTTTACTTCCGAGCTCACCGGCGGCGATGTGGTCCATGCCGGCGTGCACCAAGGGCATGAACAAGTTACTAATAGCAATGCGCACCTAATGGTACTAGTGGCGATGGCTGGAATGCCCTATACCGGTGGCTAGCTAGAGATGAGCGGGGCAAGCACTACGACCAGCTTGCATGTTGCATACCGAGTGTGCATTGAGCCTAAAAACGCATGCATGCACATATAGAGGTTAATAGGGAGCTTACCAAAGGATGGAGAGGTCCGAAGAAGCTCTGAGGTGGCTTGATGTCGTTAATGGCTACGGTGGCGCTCGACTTCACAAGGAGAGGACACCCTAAGCAGAGAGAATGAAGATGAAGTGTCGGGATAGCTCAAGCAACATAAGAAGATGCTCTAATAGCAAGAAATTGGAAAAAAAGCATTACCAGAATGGCAATGAGGAAGAAAGTAGGGTCGGTGGCCAAAATTAATTAGGGCAAACCCAAAATCTGCAAACTCCTGTGGAGCATTGTCAAAATTAGTTGAGGGCTTTTCTTAATCATGCTCAAAGGCATGATATGATGTGCAAGAATGATTTGGAAACTCACCAGAGATGAAAAGGACACAATGGTGTCTTTCGGAACACACTCTGGAAGTGTCCTACAAACAAAAACAAGACCACACATTAGCAAAAATGGAAATGGCATTGAAGGGAGAAGAGAGAATCGAAACTTACCCGAGCAAGGAGCTACAACAAGCGTCCCTCTCCTCAGCCGAAAAGAGGAGAAGTGAGAAGGAACGAGGGCAAGAGGGGTATTATGCTCGAGAATTGACGAAAATGGAGGTGGCGTCAAGTAGAGAAGCTCATAGAGTGGTCAAACGGGGTGGTGGATTGACGGCATCCACTGCGCTGCTTAGAGCGTCGTGGAGACATGGCGAAGAGCTTCTTTGTGAACGCCAACAGGAGCTAAAAGAGGGAGCTGACAAGTGGGCCCAGCTTGTCAGTGACTTAATGTGCACGAAACGGACTTGAGTGCGAGTTGGTTCAATTAGTGGGTTAGGCCCAGTCAATTGGCTGGGTCGGAACGTTCGGACCGACCAAAGGGGCTGATCGGACCGAGCATTTGGACGGTCCAATCGGACCTGATCGGTGGATCTATTCAGACCAGGTTGGACGGTCTGAACGTCACCGCTAGTGGGTTGGGTCAAGCCAAGTCAAAGTGGCTCGATCCGAGTCAAACCCAAGAGCACTGTTGACTGAGGTTTAATTCAAACACTTCGACCTTGACCGGGGGTTTAAAAATAGCAAATAAATTCCTAAAATTCTAAAATAATTCAGAGGGGTTCCTGGGATGACCTAGTACTCATATAAATTTTTAAACTTCACTGTTCAAGATTTATTTGCTTAGTTTTAAATTCAATAGTTTATTGAAAAGAGTTTCAATTTTGTGTGGGTTGAAATTAGTTCCAAAAATTTGGGAAAATCATATTTATTCATGGTAAATATTATAGTATTTTAATAAATTATTTCCCAAGGATGATCACAACCATTTAATTCTGTTTTCTTTTGGAACTTAAATTTTAGTTGTTTGTTTACTTTTTGTTTTCAAAAATTTCAAATGCAACATATTATGCAAATGCTCTAGAAAACCAATGTATGTTCAAAAGTTTTAAAATTTTCACCTTTTTATATATTTGAAATGCAAACCCATGTTTTGGGATGTTATAATTACAAAGCAAGGGTTACTTTCAGCCAAGTTAATCACCTTGGGGAGCACTGATACTATTTGTCAAAAAGAAAGACAACAGTATGAGGATGTGTGCGGATAACAGATCACTCAACGAGGTTATAATCAAGAACAAGTATCCTTTGCCCAGGATCGATGAACTCTTTGATCAGTTGAATGGAGCAAGTATCTTCTCCAAGATTGATATAAGATCCGGCTATCACCAGTTGAAGATCAGCCCAGAAGACATACCAAAAACTGCTTTCACCACGAGATATGGACTATACGAGTTTACAGTGATGTTATTTGGTTTGACAAATGCACCGGCTTACTTCATGAATATGATGAATAAGGTATTCATGGAATTCTTGGATAAATTTGTTATTTTATTCATCGATGACATCCTTATCTACTCCAAAGATGAGAAAGCATGAGAAGCATCTCAGGACAGTATTGGAAAAGATTAGAGAGCATCAGTTCTATGCCAAATTCAATAAGAGTGAATTTTGGCTCAGCCAAGTGGCTTTCCTTGGACATATTGTGTCAGCAGGAGGAGTTGTAGTAGATCCTACCAAGGTTGGAGCTGTAATAGATTGGAAATAGCCCAAGTTCGTTACTAAAGTGAGAAGTTTTCTTGGATTAGTGGTGTACTATCGCAGATTCATTGAAGGATTATCCAAGACAACTAGATCCATGACTCAACTGTGAAAGAAGGAGAAGAAGTTTGAATGAACAGATGCATGTGAGTAGAGTTTTCACAAGTTGAAGCAAAGTCTAGTTTCTGCACCCGTGTTGGTTTTGCCTTACATCCATAAAGACTTTGAGTTATTCTGACACCTCTCGTGAAGGCCTTGGATGTGTCTTGATGCAAGAAAGCAAAGTTGTGGCCTATGCATCTCGCGGTTGAGACCTTATGAAGGAAATTACCCGACTCATGATTTGGAGCTAGCTGCAATTGTGCATGCTTTGAAAATCTAGAGGCATTATCTCATTGGTAACATTGCGATATTTTCACGGACATAAAAGTCTAAAGTATATAATGATCCCTACGCTAAGAAATGACACTTATATACGGACTTAATGACTAGTTAAGTATACCATGATCCCTAGGGTGGCAAAATGTAGTGTCCAAGTTCAAGGAAAGAAATTTAATAGCTCACTTAACTTCAAGGTATTAACTAGTAGCTAAGACAACATAACTGTAATAAACCATAGCAGTGCAATTTCATAATTCAAAACAATATAATTTGCATTTAAAATATAGGTGCAAAATGATCAAAGTGTTGACTCGCCTTGCTAAATGTTTTGATAACCTTGGTCTTGGTCTTAGTCTTGCTCTTGCTCGAATGGATTCTAATTATGTGAAATATGATCGAATCCAAGAATGCCTAAATACAACCAAATGAAAACTAAATAAACTCAAAGGCATTCAAATAGATCCAAAAGAATTCATACAAACTCAAATAAATCCCATTATTCATACATTTGGTATTAGAGTGTAGATTTGGGTGTTACATGAATTTAGGATCAGGGATTATTGGATTCAGAGTTAGGATGAGAGGGTTCGGGCTATTGGAATATTCGTTGGTGTAAACATTATGGAAAATGAGAGAGAGAGAGAGAGAGAGAGAGAGAGAGAGAGAGAGCGAGAGAGTATTCTCCATAATACTCCTCTTAGGTCATTTAGATGGGAGAGGTTACGTTAACAGGTAGGATCTACTAATCTTTATTTATTTTATGAATTGCTTTTCTATTGGAAGTGGATAATGGTAGGTGATTGATGGAATGAACTTGACTTTGATTTGTATTTGAATTACTGTTATTTCATGAAGAATACCTCACCAGGATTCGCACGTGAGGCCTAGTTTATTTAATGATTTCTTCTGTTATTATTTCCTATTTATCAAGGAAGTACCATGAAAGTTGAGTGAGACCTATGTATAGTTGTGATGGTCCACATACGACAGATGTCATTTTAGCTAACTGGATTAATTCTAGATTTTACATCACTAGGATCCCCATGACATGTTGCCATTTGAGGTTCAATTATGAATTAATTGAATGATTAATTTAATGGCTAACTAAAATGTGGGGCCAGCTATTTAATTAAATTATGATTTATCCTTATGCTGGAAATGTACCTAAGTGGCTGACCGGTCATACCTAGATTATAGTAATTAACGACTAATTTTAATTAGACAACTAATTACTCATTGACCGTGATTGACAATTAATTACTCCTAGTGTTTAACCCCCGATTAATCTGTAATAATCCTAATGGTCTTGAGTCCTCCCATTAGTGCCTCAATATCTAAACAATCAATGTGCAATAAAACTAATGTTGGAAGGGCCGAGCTGCCATGCTATACTAAAATGCACCTACTATATTAGGTTAATTTTCAACTATAATGTTTACTAATGACTTAGGGTCTATTCGTTTAATGAGTCACTAACTAAACTTATCGTCTCACTAAATCAACTATTAGTATGTGCCCACGTGTCATTTGACATACACCCTTAAATACTAGCGAAAAGTCACCAGTTATCCTTGGAGAAGACACCTTTTGGAAGTAATGCGTCTGGTCGGAGAGGTAGTTGTTATCATTTGATCTCCGGTTGGTGTTAACGGGAGACGAGCATGAGCAATAACTGTATAGTAGTTATTGTCAGTGACTTAGGGCTGAAAAGCATCGTGTGGTTTAGAGCAGATAAGGCACGTGTCTCATTCATTACACGGAAGGAATATACACGAATCGAGTCTAAGTACTAGTCCAAAGAGCGATTATCCGGTGGGCAATAGGTACTGATGCCTCTCCGACCATGGTACTCGTAGAGCAACCTCTGGGATTCTTACAACCATAGGGGTCGTTAACCACGGGGGTTATGACCATAAAGGTTATGTGGTCTTTAATTAAATGTTAAAGCAATATTTAGGAATTTAATCCATGTCAGCTAGCCCTCAAACTATAAGTGAATTTGTAATGTGAATTTCTTTCGATGGGATGCAGTATCGGAAATCCTTCATTTAATGGTGAGAAGTAACGAAGTGTTTTGTATTCACTTTAAAGTTGAGAATTGTTTGGAAAGTCAAAGGATTCGTGTCCATTGGGCTTGGGTAACTCCTTCTGTAGTTAAAGGAAACCCTTATAAAACCCTGCATCTTATTGTCTTAGGATTTTACTCTCTCAGAATCACCTTCAATTTCTTTTCATATTCTGACCACAAAACCAGCAATGTCGGATCCCATCTCCAACTAACTCGTTTCTGAATTGAGCGATAAGAAGCTTGAGGTTATAAAGAAGAACGGGATGCTTCTCAACAAGGCTTTGATTTCTTGGAGATCTGCGAATCGGGAGCACTTTCCTAGCAAAGAACGAAGGAGAAATCCTTGTCTTTCTTGCATATGTTGAGTGTGGGTTTAGATTACCAACGCACCCATTCCTCTCCCAAGTTCTAGAGTATTATGGAGTTGGGCTGGTGAACCTTGCCCTAATTCGATCACTAATATTAGCGTCTTCATCTATCTCTATGAAGCATATTTGGGGATTTCGCGGATCTGGAGGTCTCGAGATACTTCTACAAGATGGCAAAATCGGGGAAATCGCGGCATCGCTAGGGAGTGCACCTTGCGCCTCCACAATGGGAAAGGCGAGGAGTACATTTGTATGTATTCCAAGTCTTTGTGGTCATCATAGAAGAAGAACTGGTTCTACATGACACTTAGTAAAGAAGACTGTTGGTCGGGTGGTAGTTGAGAACCCTCGATGGCGATCCTCCTCAAAGAAGGAGGGAAAGGTGGGGAGATGCATCAAAGGTTTGACTTCTTGTCATGTGGTGAAATATTTCTTCACGTGCCGAATAAGTCCTCTGAAATTCCAGGAACGTACCATGCTTTGGTATGTTGGTCAAGACAATTCGACCAAGGATTCTTCAGAACGTAAGTCCTGAAAAATTCTTACCAGTTTGGCTTATTCTAGTTGATTATTTTGTAATCTTAAAGTCTCTTCTTCTATTTTTATAGCCCTTTCCCCCAAGGATATCAGGGATAGGATTAAGATGATCTGCACCAGGGACCCTGGTGAAAAGGCTGATGTTCCCCGAATTTTGGTTGTTATCTCTCGAGAAGAGAGGATAGAGAGATTCAAGGAAAAAAATAACAATCACTTTTCATCATTTATGTATTTTTCGATCGGTATACCATAACATCCCTTTAATGTGCAGTCGGTCGGGTTGGAGAGTGGTGAGCTCATCGAGAGCTCAAATCTTGTTGTTGCTCCAACCACTTATGTTTCAACGATCATTCAAGATGGTGGATCCTTGGAGGTAGGCTTTTATTATAACTCAAAGTTTTTTGTTTTAAGCCACCTCTTTCTCTTATGAGAAAAAGAGAGCACGAAAGGAGTATATATCTTAGATGAAGAATTTTATCGCCACACTAACCTTAATTATAATTTGGCGGGAGAGAAAGAAGATCCGCGATCGGAACCACGGTGGTCGTTACTTCCAAAGCGGCCGTGGCGACGAGACGATTCTTCTTGAAGCATTGCTTCGATGGTCGATGAAATCACGACTTCGAATAGGTGGCCATGGAGATTACTTCCAACCTCAGTTAGCAAGATGTGAGGGTTTAACCAACCCTCTTGAGCAGAATCAATGAAGTCGATCGAAAGAAGAAGAGGAAAGCGGCGCTTTGGACTTCGCTCCAAGGCGTTTCAATTTTAAAACCAAGAAAACCAGTATGTACAATTAAAAATTTACATAAATTTCATACCTTTAGATTTTCTTATATTCTGAAGTCTTGACCTTCTTTTCTTCTATTTTCATAGATCCTCTGGTACTCTGATCGCTTCTAATCAGGGTACTCCTTTGTAACACCCCGATTATCTTTTAGAGAGATAGTTATTCGGAGAGAGAATTAATGGAAAATTCAAGATTTTCGGAGAAAATTCAGAACCTAGGGTTTGGGCCGAGCTAATCCAGGCTGGTGGCCGGTCATGAGTGGCCCAAGAGGGGCGCACAGGCCCAAGCCCATGCGCCCACACCTCCCCAACCCTAGGGCAGCCCCATCCCTTTCCCTTCTCCCCTAGTGGCCGCCACAAGCATCCCTCCCCTTCCCCATGCGCCTCCACCCCCATCCCCTCCTTGCGCCTCCACCTCCACCCCTCCTCCTCCTGGCAGCCATCTTCTCCTCCTTGCTGCTGCCACCGAAACAACAAGGAGGATGAGCCCGGGTTGCAACGTACAAGGAAGAAGAAGAGGGAAAAGAGGGAGAAAGGAGGAGATTGAGAGAGTTTGTGATGGCGGGCTGTTCTTCATCTTCCCGCGGATCTACAAGGGTAACAAAGAGCTAGCTTCACGGTTTGATGTTTGTTAGATGCAAATATGATTAGTTGTTTGGATCAAGTCTGTTTTTTTAGTAGATTCAATTCTGTCCAGAATGTTGTGGGGTCTGTTTCGTGGTTTTAGAGGCCGAATCTGAGATGATCATCTCCTGGAGTTTTGTAGGTCTTGTTCTTAGCTTTCGTTGGCCGCCAAGATCACCTCATTCCGACTTTTGAGTCAAAAGTTATGATAGATTTACTATCTGATGTCCAGAATCCTGACGAGAATTAGCAGTCTCTGTTTAGGTTGATATATGGCCTAGTTAGAGGGTGATTCAGAGGTCTTTCTCATAACAAATTTTGAAGGTGATATCACTAGATTTCAGGATTGATAAAGAACACCTCATTTGGATTTATAGATCAAAAGTTATGCACTTTTCTTTGTGACTGTCCAGATTGTAGATCAGTCTGTCCAGATTGTATGTCAGTTTCTATCTTTAGTTTTGACCCGTGTGCCACTTTTTGTTAAAGGCAAAATATGAATGTCGTGCCAACTAAGTTATTGTAGGTAATTCCATAACCTTTTCAGATTGTTAAAGAACACTCAATTCGGAGTTGTAGTTTAAAAGTTACAGACGTTTTAGTACTGCTGTTTTTATGTTCGCACAGTTTCTGTTCGCTGTTTCGTTTGTCGATTAGCAACTTAGTTTGGCCGAATTGGGTTATCTCGTCATCTACAAAGTTGTAGATATATTTGTTAAGCTCGTGTAGGATCTGGGCTCATCTCTTTTGGAGTCCCAGAACATTAGTTTTGGTCTTTACCGTGCTGCTGTCAGATGGGATTCCATGTTCTGCTGGAATTTCAGTTTTGGGTTATGACTATGTTTTGGGTGTGCAAGAGGGTATTGTAGAATATTAATTCATGTTGGGCTCTATGTTGTTCTTATTTCGGTTACTTAATTGTTTAGGCCGCGAGGCTACGGTTTGGAGCGCCATCGTTGCCTACTAACGCGTGCATAACACGGAAGGCAAGTACTTTGTTGATTTTAAGTCTTGTGATTGTGAATGTTTACATGAATATGATGTGACAACTTGTGATACCGAAATGCTGAATTGGTTATGTTCTTTCAATATGTGGAGTATATCTGAGAGATGATATTAGCATTGTTCATGTTCATATCATGCATTCTTTTATTCATGCTATGTCCACGGGAGTGGATTGTAAGTCCCACCATTCCAATGTGGCGTGTTTGGACATTGTCATGTCCGTCCACGGAGTGGATTGAAAGACCCATCAATTCCGGTATGGGCACGTAAGACCCATCAATTCCAGTATGGGCAGCTTTGGACACCTATATGAAACGTTCTTCATATAGGACTTGGATCCTGCACTTTTGTTAAGGTGCGGGCTTAAGTGAACACCGGCGGTGTGTCACTCGCTATCTGGTATAAGCATGTGTACAGTCCATCCTTGATTGCATTCATTCATTTCAAGTATTTACAAGTACTCAATCGATTCAATGTTCGCATTCTTAAATGGTGATATCTGTTTGTATATATGTTCTGTTTCTTTCATTGTACTTGCTGAGTCGTGGACTCACTCTTGCGTTGTTTGTTTATTTTAGGTAACCCCGTTGTTGGCTCACTTGGGAGGAGTAGACACGCACTACTTGTTCACAACATCAAATTCATGTTCAAGACTAAATTTTAGTTCCATATTTCATTCGTTAATGATGAACTGTAATAATTAAACTATAATTGGAGAAGGAAGGATACCTTCTCCACGATGATGTTGATTTATTACGAATGCGAACCTTCTTTATTGATTATCGTATTAAATAACTTAGAAGGTGAAGGAAGGATACCTTCACCATGTCTGTTTATGTTAATCTTTGTCATTTGGTTGATATAACTATTTCATATTCTTCCGCAATGTGTAGATTGTTAGAGTAATTAGGTGGCATCTTGGCTTCCGAATAGCCGGGTGTTACAGTTGGTATCAGGCGGACTTTAGGTCCGTGGTAATTAAGTTATTAAATTGACACACTTGTACACGATGGGGTGGGGTTGAAAATTACCATTGCTTCGCAATATCTGTTATTATGTTTCATTTTGTTGAGCAATTGTTGAATTGCTTCGTACTATCATCCTTGTTGGTAATATATGATCGCTATGATATTCAATATCTATGAACTAATTCTATGATTGTCATGAGATGATCCTGTATATTCATAATTGAGTATTTTGGTAAAGCGTGTTGTAAACGAATGATCAGAAATGGAGGTCGTGGTTGTTACTCTGGGATTCACGAGTTACACCAGCGTTCGCGATGCGTGGTTAGAGGAGTAGTTACCCCGAGTACCATAGTTTCAGGTGTTAAGCGTGAGTTTCTTTAGAAAGTTATTCTCTTTCTTGATTTCTGAATTTGCCAATTCTTGTCCTGTGGTGGTTGATGAATTTCTCCTGGGTTTGTGGTTCATGATAGTTTATGGTTTTCAATAGATCCCTCTTGGTTCTCTGAAATAAATATTGCTTTCCAACTGTTGAGTTGTTTTTACCACTTGTGGTCGTTGTCAATTGGCAAGATTGATATTTTCATGGTTGCTCCTTCTTTCTCATTGAAAAAGAATGACTCATTTACTCGTTTGGCAGCTTGGTTAGTGAGAGTTTTCCACTGTAAGTTCGTTGCATGGGAAAGCTTTGGCTTTATCGTTTCTTTTGGATTACTTGACGTTGAGGTTTGAAGTCTCTCTTTTCTGTAGTAAGGTGTTAGAATCCTTTTGTGATGTCTTGCCATGCTTAAAATGAGAAGTTATAACTAAGCGAATAAATTGTTACGATATGAGTTACCAAGTTGGGTTATTAGCATGGTGCAAATCAATTATTCTTAACTACCATCCATGAAAGTGAAATTGATTAATTTGAAATGTCCTTGTATTTGATACATGATGTAGGTTAAATGAAGACTGTCCATATCCATTCGAACCTATAGATCTTACATAAGAGCTAGATTTATCTATTTCTGGTATGCTAAAATTGTTGAAACTTGTATAAAGTACCGGATGGGTTTGGTGTATCGATTCATGAAACCTTGTTTATAGAAAATTATGTTAGTGAATCTTTAATCATGTTTTGAAATGATTTGAACAAAGGTGAAATGTGAATCTATGTTTAAATGTGGTTATGTGATTGCAAATGAAATTAGTACCATATGTACACACATGATTAGTACAATCATCAATTGTTAATGAACGAAGAAGGTGTTGAGCAACACCAATGATTGAGTAGATGAATTTCGTAAGTAGGCTTTGATAGCGTGCATTGTGATATTGTTATTGCTTAGCATAATCTGGTTATAATAAATTTGTTTCAACTTTGTGGTTTATGTTCCCTTTGGGAAGTTTTAGGATGGAGTAATAAAGTTTGATGATTCTCAGTACTAGTGTATGTTGTCGATGTTATTAACTCGTCTAAATGCGAGAATGAGGTTAATTCTCGTAGTAATTTGATCACCTATGTTGATATTCTCTAAATGGTCAAATTTCAAGTTTTATGTTCATGATCTTTTGAGGGTTCAGGCTTTTATGTAGTAAATGAAGTTTATCGAGTCACGTTATGTTGCAAAGTTATAATGGTTCTTGATGATGCAAGTGCTTGATTTTGAATACTTATTTGTTCTTATCTGTTAAGATTCGATATTCTCTTCTTGTGAGGCTTATGCTTTCAACTGTGGACTTCACTTATGTTCTATGAGTTCATTGCTTAATTGGTTTCTTCATTGGTCCCGTGTTCAGTGCGAGTGGTAGATGAGTTTTTCTAGTTGGTGAAAGTCGTTTCCATTTGTCTCTTCTTTTGAGAAAGAATCAACCCATTCATTACACGTGGGTCTTTTGAAGTGTTTTCTAATGGTTGTGGTGAAACTGATGTTAATACCCATAGTAATTTGATCGCTTCGATGATATCGTTCGATTGAGAATATTTCAAGTTTAGCTTTAGTGTTATTTCCTTTGAGCTCTTGAATCATCAGGTAGCTGAAATTATTTTAAATAAATTGAGGTATTGAATTGTCTTGTTGCTTCTTAAGAGATTCAAGTGATTTAATCTTAAAGGATTTTTGGTTTGAGTTGGCAGCGTGAAGCGGCAATTAAAGAAAAAAATATGTTGGTTCCCTTAAGAGAAGAATAATCGCTTGTTTTTCATGAAATCCGTAATTGGAAAAGTTTGAGTTTGGTGATTGAGATTATTTGGATCTCATATTTCTTGTGTAGTTGAGCGGTTCGAACAAATATGACGTATTGAAGAATTTCATTGGTTCTTAATTAGTCCTCGTGGTTTGGACTAAAGATCTTATCTTGTGCGTTGTGGCAAGCGATGTTAGTCAAAGAATTAATTTCAGTGTTAAAGGAAAGAGTGCAGTAGGAATATTTGAGAATTTGAGTCAAGTTTTGTAACTTGTAGTTATTCGAATTGTTCATAAACTTTTTGCTCTTTTCACTCAAGAGTTGTTGAGTTTCAATCGCAATGCTATTTCTCTTAATGGTGGTTATTTGCTATTCCCTTTTCGAGGGATGCGTGCCCTCCGCTGTGAACTCAACCTTCCTTTTTCCAGATTTTCATTACAGATTATTTCTTTTGGTTTCGTGCTCATTGTGAGCAGCAATTTTTTCTCGTGCGGTGAAACTTGTCCTTGTTCGCTTTTTCTTTTGAGAAAGGATCAACCGTTTTGTCTTTGTAAGTTTTACAACTCGTAAGTTGTTAATTGTTTGGTGGTGGTTAAGTGATTGTAGGGGTGAGATTTTGCTACCAAGCTATTGGAGGAGTAATAGAAGATGAGTTGGTTTTGACCTAAACCTCTTGGAGGGAAGTTGATTAAGATGGAATGTATGGTTTCGAAGTAAAATTGTATATTGTTCGACTAAGTAGGACCTATGGTGTAGTGTAGTCCCAGAACCTTGGTTCATGTTGAAATGTTGGGGATTATCAAATGTATGGAAACCGTAATCAATTTTATAGAGTAACACTATTGAAAGTATTGCGATGTTGTGTGAGTGATTCCTGATGATGTCAATGAGTGAGAATGTCGGAATCGTGCGGATGTTAGAGATTTAATCCGATGATTTCACTATTTGTTATAATAGGAAATTCGTTGTAGAGGTCTCGGAGGTTAAATTTGGGCTTTCCATTTTCATGCTAGACTTTTGGTCGCCCACAGATTTGTGTGTAGAGGAGATAGACAACTGGAGTACTCTGAGCAGTGGGATGATTGTCGATAGAACTCTTCTGATGTAGTTCATGAGCGGGTGTGTTGAGGATTCTGATGTGTTGTTCTTGAAAGTTGGAGGTGATGAGATTGCATGGGTTTTTGGAGGTGTTTTGGTGCCTTCTATCAAATTAATGTCATCAGTTGAATGAGTTGTCTAGAGTATTCAGTGGAACCAATAGAGTCTCTCTACAACGGTGTGGATGATGTATTTCGGTTTAAGCCTAATTTGAGGATGTTAAATTAAGAGGTTTGAGACCGTGCGGTATGCGATGAATTCGAATTCCAAGGGTTGAGAGATATTCTATTCCAAAAAAAGTGAAACTAAGGAAAAAGATGTCTTCTTGTTTAGTGAAGCGTTTTCTTTATTCTCGCATGAGCTTTGGGCTATTGACCAATGTCTTTCGTAAGTTGAGTTTGACTCGATTTTGGCATGTGTGGTTCTGAGCAGTTCAGAAAAGGAAAAAAATAATGATTGATTTGGTTATTCGAGTGATTTGTCCTTTGGTTCGTGACGTTTATTCGCAATTTGCCACTTGGAAAGTGGAAAGGTTTTCTTGATGAAATTCGATTTCGGATTTTACTCTTGATACCCATTTGGTAGCGTATAGTTGCGATGTGAATCTTTCTTATTCAGATGTGTTTTGCCGGTAAAAGAGTTTGCTTAAAAAGAATTCGATTGTATGTTTCCGGTTAAAGGAGGTGATCCTTGTTTTCAGTGAAGAGTTCAATTGAGAGGTGGAATAAGAGTTCCGTGTTCTTTGTGCTTGTCGTGTGGTTCGGTATCATTGGGAAGGTTAACCCAAGGTACATTGGGTTGTTTTTGCTAGTTGGCGTATCGCCAGGATCATCTCGAGTCCATGCGGTTCTCGTGTTGAGTAAGTACCGGAGAACCAGTGTTTGAGATTTCGTTTGCTTGGTTGACCTTTGAGTAGGATCTTACCTTCGTTTCCCTTCTAATGAGCGTACTCGAATTTTCGGGTTGAGTGTTAAAACAAACGTCGTTTCACGTCTTAGCGGGTGGTCTCCTCTTCTTGAGAAAGGCCACTTGGGAGTTGGTTTTAGCTTGCGTGGCAAAGACCTGCATTTATTTGTTCTGATGCGTGTTAATTCATTGTTTTCAATTCCGTGGTATTCTGTCCTTGTGTTCTTTTCGACGATTAGAATTGAGGTCGAATTCATAAGGGGTAGAATGTAACACCCGATTATCTTTTAGAGAGATAGTTATTCTGAGAGAGAATTAATGGAAAATTCAAGATTTTCGGAGAAAATTAGAACCTACGGTTTCGGGCCGAGCTAATCCACTGGTGGCGGTCATGAGTGGCCCAAGAGGGGAGGCGCACTGTGCCCAAGCCCATCGCCCCACCTCCCCTAACCTAGGGCAGCCCCATCCCTTTCCCTTCTCCCCTAGTGGCCGCCACAAGCATCCCTCCCCTTCCCCATGCGCCCACCCCATCCCCTCCTTGCGCTCCACCTCCACCCCCTCCTCCTCAGTGTAACATCCCCATTTTCAACTTGTGTTTCAAATGTAAGAAAATGGGTAGAAATTAAAACTTTTCTTACATCATGTATTTCTTGTATGTACTAAACAATTATTGTACAAGAGTATGGAAATACAAAGTCACAAGTCTGTTGATCCAAATCTTGATCCTCCAAAACAATCTTGTCCAATCTTGTGATCCTTCTCGGAAATATTTTTCCTAAGTTCTTGGGATGGTTCGTGACCCCTCTGAAAAATTTCACAATTTTTAGAAATTGTTCGAATATTTTTAAGGTCAGTCAAACTTGTTTGCCTTGTAGTCAAACCTAGCTCAAAGCATTGTATAATTTACGGAGAAAAGTGCTCAGCATAAAACCTCTGGAAATTTTATACAAGGTCCATCTCAAGGTTAGCAAGCCATGTCAAAATTTCATAAAATTTGGAGCTAGTTCTATCTATTAAGACCCCTTCAAAATCTCAATTCAAATTAAAACTCTAAACTGGTCCGAGTCAAACTTAGACTCAAACCAGTGTCCGATCACAGTCTTCGTGCACCGAGCCAATTAAGCCGTGTCGGGCTCAGTCGGGTTGGGCGCAGGTGATGCAGTGCGTTGGATTTCAAATCCAACGATCAAGGACCTCCTCGGGTCTTTGTAAAGACCCACCCGCACGACCTCCTCCTGTTCTATTTGCAAAGACAACCTCGAGGACCTCCCTAGGACCTCCTTTGCACCTTTGCAAAGACCACCACAGGGCGACCTCCTCGGCCCTCCACGACCACCCCTAGCACTTGGGTGATCGTGGGCCGTCCATCTTGAGATCGTGGCTCGAGACCTCCCTAAGTGTTAGGACCTCTAACACATAATTCTAAATCTGAGCCCTTAGATTTCAATCCAACTCCACGACCTCCCTAGTGGGAGCTCAGTCGATTTTAGCCGTTGAGCTCTTTGACCGGTCCTCCCTGGTCCTCTCCTTGTCAGGTGGGCACAGGCATTATCAATTTTGTGCATGGCGGTGAGAGCGAGTGCCTTGTCAACTCTAAGGTGACAAGCGGCTATGTGCTGCCAACATTAAATGTCTGGCAAAGACCTTTTGCTCAAAAGTCTCTCGACAACCTACTCCCATCATTTCATGTGTACTTTGGCTCAGTGCCTACGACTTTGCCATTTTCCCACCACTATATTAGAAGCCCAAGCTTTCTATCTAAGCTTCTTTAGACACTCCTTTTCAACCCTAGCTCCTTTCTCGCTCTTGTGCTCAAAACACCGAAAGCCTCTGCCACCATTCTTGAACTTTGGAGCTCTCCGCGACCTCCGAGCTCCAGTGGTTCAATATTGCGATTGTTGGCTGTCTTTTGTTCTCTTGGTCACCTCCAAATCTCCCTAATTTGCTTTGTTTAAACCTTCCCGAGGTTGACAAAGTAGGAGCTCGTTGTTCGTGGCGGGAGCTTGTCTTCTTCACCTCCGCGACCTCCACCGTCACCGAGCTCCTGCTGACCATTCTTGGGCCTCCTTCGTTCCACTGGTAAGTACCTTAGTGTTGAAGCCCGGCGTTTTGAACCTCAGTAGCTTTTCGTCTTGCTGTATTTAGCCTCCTTCGGTCATCTCCGGCAAGCCGCCGGTAGGGTGCGCTTTAGCCCTAGCTGTTGGCACCTTTAGGTTCTCCTCCCTATTTGGGACTCATCCGTGTTCTTGGTTTCCGCCGACGAGGTCCACATCGCCGGCGGCAAGCTGTGGAACACGCTCGGGTTTTGTCAGTCAAGACCTCCCGTTGTCGTCATGTTCTTCGGACAGCTTTAATGCTCATCATTGCTTATCATTTGGTGCGTTAATGGTGTCTTAATATGTGCCGTGGAGTCACTGACGTGTGGGCCGTGGGTTTAGAACTAAAGTCTGGAAATCTTTTAGTGCTCCTGATTGGATTCATTTATTGTCAATCATTAGATGCTTTTAATTTGTCTTAGCTGCCACCTTTTGTCGTTGTCCGAGGTCTCGCGCTTTAAATCCACTCTTGGACCTCCTCGGGCTAATCTTAGCCATTCACGACCTCTCCAAGTGTAGATGTGGGCCTTAGGATCTTTTCCGAAAAATCCTAAGTCTCTGGACCTCCCCCTAATCGTATCCTGGCCATTAAAGACCTCCGTAGGCTAGATCTCAGCCGATAGGATCACCCTCCACCTTGGGGTCCTCTTTGCAAAAGACCTCCTTGAGGTCCTCTGTGCGAAAAGGTCACCCCGGTCGTCTTTGTCAAAACCGCCCTCTCGGACCTCCTTGGGGTCCTCTTTGCAAAAAGTCATTCCTTAGTCGTTTTAAAAACCACCCCGAGCCACCCCACCAAGGTCCTCTTGTGCAAAGACCACCACGGTCATTTGTAAAGAGAACCTTCAAAACTACGTTTAGGGTCCTCTTTGCAAAAAGACCACCTCGGCCCTTTGTGAAGAAGTCGTAGGACCTCCTCGCTCGGATCCGGACCGTTCATGACCTCCCCACGGAGATCCGAACCGTCCGCACCTCTCTCTATTGAACACTGTCGCGTGGGACCTCCCGCGAAGATCATGGCCATCCATGACCTCCTCGGTGAAATCCTAGCCGTCCAGACCTCCTCGCTTCATCTTAGCCGTTCGGGACCTCCCACCGGAGATCGTGGCCGTCTAGGACCTCCCTGCCACTACGGGCCGTTAGATTTAGATCTAACGGGCTGAACCTCCTCGCTAGATCTTGCCGCCTAGGACCTCCTCGTTAGATCGGGACCATCAAGTCTAGATCTAACGGCTAAGACCTCCCTTGGCGCGATGAGGTCTTTGCGCCTGTGTGCTCGTGCGGGTTTTAGCATCTGAGATCGTGAGCGTGCGATCTTTGATCAACGACCACGACCTCCCCGATTTTATGGGTTTTCAGTTTAGTCCAAAAGCTTTTATTTGCACATATTAATTGTTTTAAACTTCAAAATTGCGTAACTTTTTCTCTGTAGCTCCAAATTTAACAAACTAAAGTTCGATAAATGCATCTGTTAAAGTACTTTAGCTTAGTATAGGTTTTGCAGTAATCTTTAATACTGAAATTAATCATGTCTTAGATTTAAAACTTAGAAAAATCATAACTAAATCATTTTAACTCCAAATGACCTGAAATTTTATATGGGTTACCACTATACCAGTGGGTAGCTACCATAAAAATTTCAGCTTCAAAATCTTTCTAGAAAATATTTTTGCTCAGTGCTAATTATGGCCGAAATTAGGTTTTTAGAGAATATCTTTTGCACCACAAATCCAAATTAAGTTTTCCAGTTTCTATGTCTAGGTATGTTCGTATTTTACCTTGTGTATAAATTTCGTCACATTTGGATAATTTTGCTTGCTCTTTTGTTTAAATGTTGCTCGTCTTATTGGTTGTTTTCGCTCTTAAGCTTAGGATTCGATATTTGCGGTAATCCGAGAACGACCCTCCGCAACAAGTTGAGCAACGACAAGCGAGCAAGCGATTTGATCATTTCCCATTAATCCCATTACTTTTAAAGTCTAATATTTTGTTTAACTTCTATGTATGCATTGCTATTTTGTTGTTAAATTGATTAGTTAATCCTCTAGTTGCATAATCTGTAGGTAAATAATTATCCTCTACTACCGAGCCTAGGTTATTTCTTTGTGATTAGAGTTCGTTGGATGAGCTTTTGTCACTTAGTAGATTTCGAATAAATATTGCTTAGCCATGCCTAGTATCGGTAGTATTGGGCGATCATCGACTTAGTCGGTGATCTTGATCACACAACTACTTATACTACTCCATTATGTCCAACCCTTGTGTTTTATTGATTTACAAATCAAAAGCTGAAAACAAAACTATATCTTGACTTGGGCACAATGGTATGTTGATGTGATCTGTTGGGTGTGTGGAATGGTGCCTAAGTCCCCAAGGACCGAGTTACTTGTGTCACTAAGCCAGCGCTTATTGCGTGCAACCACACGAGGGGATATGGGACCTCTCTTGACTAAGTACTTTGGGAGGTGCTAATTATGAGCTGGTCGGTGGGTGTGTGCGTGTGTGTGTTTGTGGTGTGCGAGGAGCATTAGCTGTCCGTTAGGTCGTCTAATGTATCCTTCTCCCGTGGGTTGCGGCTCTTAATTAGCATCGTCCATTGGAAAGCGTCTTGTAGACTTAGCCGTGCCTCGCATACCAAAGGAAGTATGCTAACCGTGGTGGTGGAAAGGCGGTCTATCGTGTGGGTACATTGGTACACCTGCAGGTTAAAACTATTCGAATAGCCTCGTCCTAGGTTATGGACATGCTTGGTAAGGTCGTGCAAGAACTAGACTACAACCTTTTAAAAACTTAACTTGACATGGGTGGTATGAAGGGGTACTTCATGCTATTGTTGTGGTGACTATGGGTTAGTCACTTCTAGGTTGGTGTTGTTCCCTATCTATGTTATTATTGTTTCTCTTTTATTTGAACAATAAAAGTTAATTGCAAACTTGCTTTGAATCTATTACCTTATTGTAAATGAAAACTTGCTTTATGCCGAAAATAAGTCCAAAGCCTCCTCCACTTAAATAAAGCTTGCATGTAGTTAATTATAGTTCATTATCTCACACGTCGATCTTGCAGTACAAAAACAAGTTTTGTACTCATCCGCTTTCTTAATATTAATTGTTGCAGAGGAAGAAGGTGAGCCCCAAGGGCCTCACTTTTGTGAGTGTGTTCTTGCACTGTTTGGGACGATTAGCTTGGCGGTCCGGTTGGTTGCCTTGTGGGTAAAGGCACACCGATTGGCTTTTGTTCATCGCCATCTTATGGCCATTTTGCTTCATTGTGTATTTACTTATCTTTATGAATTTTGGCAGTCGGCCTCTTTTTTGTAATAACTCTCTTTATATTATCTATGTCTTTCGATTGTTGCTTTTGCTTGGCTCTATGTGTATGAATGGAATTGATGCATGATTTTGTAGCGGTGTGTATCTGCATTTACGGAAGTATACATATCTCGAGGCTTAGTTTATTTGATTTGTCTTTTAGGACCAAGTGGATGGTTAAACATTACAAGCCGAATAAACCGGGTCCTCACAAAGTTGGTATCGAGCCATTCCGACCGTAGTAACCCAAGCTTGGTCGTCCTTAGGATATTTTGAAAACCTTATTTTCAAGGGTCAAATGATTTGTGAAAGCTTAAGTAAGTTCTCATTTTATTCCTTACCTATCTTAGCTTTCTTCTCTCGTCTTGCTCTAATTTGAGTTTTAAAAAGTATTTTCCCCTTTCCTTCTCTCAAAAGATAGTCATTATCGATTAATTGGGTTTTGGGACCAATGAGCTTGGCAAATTGAAATGTTAGCCGCCCTCTACAAGGTTTTGAAGCTTCCGAAGTTGAAGATTTCAATTAGGAGGCTTGGATGCGAAATCTGGACAGCGATCATTCGATTCAGGACAGCAAGCTCAAAAGGTTCTAAATAGGGTAGAAAATGAGAGGATAATCAACTAAAACTTGTGGGAATAAGAGGGTAAGATGTGATACTAGTTAGCTAAGTACCTAACGCTAATTTTGTCGCCTTAACCTTGATCTTTAGTAGTGTTAGACTTGTCGTAGTGTGCTGAAATTTTTATCTTCTCACCCTATTACTCGTTCATTCAATACGGGTTAATGGCATTGAGAAGTTGAGCTTGTTTTGGAGTTTCCTTGCTGATTTGGAGCTTCTTTGGAAACATTTAAAGTTTGTATGCTTGCTGTTTTGGCTTTCGGTTAGGGTGATATCTCATTTCCCCTAGTCGTTAACTTTTCGCTTTCATCAACTTCCAGTTTCAGGTGGTGTTGCTAACCAAAGTTATTAGTAACGCCCTTGTTTTCTAAACCTTTTCAAGGCATTTAAAATAAAATAGAACCATTTGGTTTTGATGAGAGTTCAAAACTTAACCTAAGTTTCCGAAAGAGTCCTAAATGACTAAAACAAACTTCAACAGATCAAATTTGGAATTTCTTTGTGTTGAGTGGGTTCTGGAACTACCCAGGCCTCCCTTCTGTTTTGTCTTCTCTAGAACTCTCTTTCGATGCCCCTTTCTCTGGAATATCCATACCGCGTCAACTAGGTATTACCACTATGCGGTATTACCTTCGATCAATTCGTGGTCACACCGCTTCATGAGAGAAACAAACTCTTAAGAACGTAGGTTCGGGAATCCCTTACCGCCATGAAACACCGTGCTACTAGGAGGTGTGATGGTACCGAGTCCCGCAAACTCGCGAAGACCAGCGTTTGAACCTCTTTATACCATATGAGACCTCCTTGATCTAATCCAGGCCATTCAGGACCTCTTGTTGGATCAATCTTGACCGTCAAAGACTACGACATGAGGGATTCATTACCATCAGAGCAAGACTAATGTTCTTTGCGGTGCAATTAGTCGAGAGGTGTTTTGCAATGCATTGTTGCTCCAGAACTGCAGCCTACCCTCCTTGAAGACTTTTATTGTCTCAACTCGGGTGTGGTTGAGCACGGGTCTATTGCCGCCT
The DNA here is from genome assembly GCA_036346255.1 of Ampelocalamus luodianensis. Classification (NCBI taxonomy): domain Eukaryota; kingdom Viridiplantae; phylum Streptophyta; class Magnoliopsida; order Poales; family Poaceae; genus Ampelocalamus; species Ampelocalamus luodianensis. The sequence continues at coordinate 27,493,383 of CM070629.1, forward strand.
TGGTTGTGCAACCAACCACTGGCGCATCGATCAAGTTTGCTCAGCAATCGGATCTTTGGAGTGAACCAAATCAAGCAAAATGATAAGATCGGAACAACCAACCCGATTAAGTTGAGATCGATTTCGCACTCAACGAACAGAAGGGCTACGCGGATCGTTGTCGTCACAACTTAAGTTTATACGTGGCCTAAATGGCCATAGTCCATCTAAGAAGTCGGCTGCGGAGGATGACTCGCATAGCTAGTTAGCAAGTCGAGATCCGTTGTTGGCGGAATTGACCGGACAAATCGCTCCACCAACTAACAACAACCTTGTTCCATCAACCTTAGGATCTAGAAAGACCTCTCGATGCGCAATCCTTATTTTATCCGGACTTGGTAAGTTTCTCTGTGTCAACTAAAGTGGCACATTTTCTACAGTCGAACCAAGATTCGTACCAATCGCCTAGCGGAGCTCTATGTCGCCAGGATCGTGAGCTTGCATGGTGTACCAAAGACAATTGTGTCAGATCGTGGTTCATTGTTCACTTGCGATTTTGGCATAGCACGCAAGAGGCTATGGGAACTGCTTTTCTTTACTTCGCATTTCACCCCCAAGCGGATGGTGGACCGAGAGGGTCAACCAAGTTTTGGAGGACATCTTTGCGAGCTTGTGTCCTTTCCTATGGGAAGCATTGGGAGAAGTGCTTGCCATTCGCGAGTTTTCTTACAACAACGGTTTCAAGCCAATCTCGGCATGGCACCATTTGAGGCCTTATACGGGAGAAAGTGTAGAACCCGTTGAACTGGTGCGAGACCGGTGAAAGACCTTTCTTTGGCGGACTCGATTAACGAGGCCAAGGCCAAGTCGGCTCATTCGTGACCGCTACGCACGGCTCAATCCGGCGAGAAGAGCTATGCGGATCGTCGTCGTCGTGAGTTAAGCTTTGAGCCCAATGACTTCGTTTATCTCAAGGTTTCTCCTCCGAAAGGTCACGGCGTTTTGGTGTCAAGGAAAGTTAGCTCCTCGATATGTCGGCCCCACCGTATTATCGAGAAGAAGGAGCTGTTACCTACAAGTTGGAGTTGCTGCTGCACTTGCGGAGTACATGATGTGTTCCATGTGTCCCAACTAAAGAAGTGCCTCCGTGTTCCAACAGAGGAAGCTCGTTGGAAACTCTTGATGTCCAAGAAGATTTGACCTACATGCGCGTCTGCTCGCATACTCGAGGAAGTGAACGAAGAACAAGGAATAAGACCATCAAGTTCCTCAAAGTTCGATGGTCAAACCATTCGAGGATGAAGCTACATGGGAACAGAAGATCGCCTCCGTGCACTACCCCTCTTTCTTTTCCGAGTGAACCAAATCTCGGACGAGATTTTTGTAAGGGGAGGTTTGTAACATCCCCATTTTCAACTTGTGTTTCAAATGTAAGAAAATGGGTAGAAATTAAAACTTTTTCTTACATCATGTATTTCTTGTATGTACTAAACAATTATTGTACAAGAGTATGGAAATACAAAGTCACAAGTCCGTTGATCCAAATCTTGATCCTCCAAAACAATCTTGTCCAATCTTGTGATCCTTCTCGGAAATATTTTTCCTAAGTTCTTGGGATGGTTGGTGACCCTCTCAAAAATTTCACAATTTTTAGAAATTGTTCGAATATTTTAAGGGTCACTCAAACTTGTTTGCCTTGTAGTCAAACCCTAGCTCAAAGCATTGTATAATTTACGGAGAAAAGTGCTCAGCATAAAAACCTCTGGAAATTTTATACAAGGTCCATCTCAAGGTTAGCAAGCCCTTTGTCAAAATTTCATAAAATTTGGAGCTAGTTCTATCTATTAAGACCCTTCAAAATCTCAATTCAAATTAAAACTCTAAACTGGTCCGAGTCAAACTTAGACTCAAACCAGTGTCCGATCAGTCTTCGTCACCGAGCCAATTAAGCCGTGTCGGGCTCGGTCCAGGGTTGAGCGCGGGTGATGCAGTGCGTTGGATTTCAAATCCAACGATCAAGGACCTCCTCGGGTCTTTGTAAAGACCTCCCACCCGCACGACCTCCTCTGTTCTATTTGCAAAGACAACCTCGAGGACCTCCCTAGGACCTCCTTTGCACCTTTGCAAAGACCACCACGGGCGACCTCCTCGACCCTCCACGACCACCCCTAGCACTTGGGTGATCGTGGGTAGTCCATCTTGAGATCTGTGGCTCAGACCTCCCCTAAGTGTTAGGACCTCTAACACATAATTCTAAATCTGAGCCCTTAGATTTCAATCCAACGGCTCACGACCTCCCTAGTGGGAGCTCTGTGCTGATTTTAGCCGTTGAGCTCTTTGACCGGTCCTCCCTGGTCCTCTCACTGTCGGGTGGGCCTGGGCATTATCAATTTTTGTGCATGGCAGTAGAGAGCAGTGCCTTGTCAACTCTAGGGCCGACAAACGGCTATGTGCTGCCAACATTAAATGTCTGCAAAGCACCTTTGCTCAAAAGTCTCTCTCGACAACCTACTCCCATCATTTCATGTGTACTTTGGCTCAGTGCACCTACGACTTTGCCATTTTCCCACCAGCTATATTAGAAGCCCAAGCTTTCTATCTAAGCTTCTTTAGACACTCCTTTTCAACCCTAGCTCCTTTCTCGCTCTTGTGCTCAAAACACCAAAGCCTCTGCCACCATTCTTGAACTTTGGAGCTCTCCGGCGACCTCAGAGCTCCAAAGTGGTTCAATATTGCGCTTGTTGGCTGTCTTTTGTTCTCTTGGTCACCTCCAAATCTCCCTAATTTGCTTTGTTTAAACCTTCCAGAGGTTGACAAAGTAGGAGCTCGTTGTTCGTGGCGGGAGCTTCGTCTTCTTCACCTCCGGCGACCTCCACCGTCACGGAGCTCCTGCGACCATTCTTGGGCCTCCTTCGTTCCACAGTAAGTACCTTAGTGTTGAAGCCCGGTCGTTTTGAACCTCGGTAGCTTTTAGCCTTGCTGTATTTAGCCTCCTTCGGTCATCTCGGCTAGCCGCGGTAAGTGCGCTTTAGCCCTAGTTGTTGGCACCTTTAGGTTCTCCTCCCTATTTGGGACTCATCCGTGTTCTTGGTTTCGCGACGAGGTCCACATCGCCGGCGGCAAGTGTGGAACACGCTTCGGTTTGTCACAAGACCTCCGTTGTCGCCATGTTCTTCGGACAGCTTTAATGCTCATCATTGCTTATCATTTGGTGCGTTAATGGTGTCTTAATATGTGCCGATGGAGTCAGCGACGTGTGGGCCGTGGGTTTAGAACTAAAGTCCGAAATCTTTTAGTGCTCTGATTGGATTCATTTATTGTCAATCATTAGATGCTTTTAATTTGTCTTAGCCGCCACCTTTTGTCGTTGTCAGGAGGTCCTGCGCCTTTAAATCCACTCTTGGACCTCCTCGGGCTAATCTTAGCCATTCACGACCTCTCCAAGTGTAGATGTGGGCCTTAGGATCTTTTCCGAAAAATCATAAGTCTCTGGACCTCCCCCTAATCGTATCCTGGCCATTAAAGACCTCCGTAGGCTAGATCTCAGCCGATAGGATCACCCTCCACCTTGGGGTCCTCTTTGCAAAAGACCTCCTTGAGGTCCTCTGTGCGAAAAGGTCACCCCGGTCGTCTTTGTCAAAACCGCCCTCTCGGACCTCCTTGGGGTCCTCTTTGCAAAAAGTCATTCCTTAGTCGTTTTGAAAAACCACCCCGAGCCACCCCACCAAGGTCCTCTTGTGCAAAAGACCACCTGGGTCATTTGTAAAGAACCTTCAAAACTACGCTTAGGGTCCTCTTTGCAAAAGACCACCTCGGCCCTTTGTGAAGAAGTCGTAGGACCTCCTCCGCTCGGTCTGGACCGTTCATGACCTCCCCACGGAGATCCGAACCGTCCGGACTCTCTCTGTTGAACACTGTCGCGTAGGACCTCCCGCGAAGATCATGGCCATCCATGACCTCCTCGGTGAAATCCTAGCCGTCCCGACCCTCCTCGCTTCATCTTAGCCGTTCGGGACCTCCCACCGGAGATCGTGACCGCCTAGGACCTCCCCGCCGACTACGGGACCGTTAGATTTAGATCTAACGGGCTGACCTCCTCGCTAGATCTTGCCGTCTAGGACCTCCTCGTTAGATTCGGACCATCAAGTCTAGATCTAACGGCTAAGACCTCCTTGGCGCGATGAGGTCTTTGCGCCTGTGCTCGTCAGGGTTTAGCATTCGAGATCGTGAGCCGTGCGATCTTTGATCAACGGCCCACGACCTCCCAGCTTTTATGGGTTTTCCGATTTAGTCCAAAAGCTTTTATTTGCACATATTAATTGTTTTAAACTTCAAAATTGCGTAACTTTTTCTCTGTAGCTCCAAATTTAACAAACTAAAGTTCGATAAATGCATCTGTTAAAGTACTTTAGCTTAGTATAGGTTTTGCAAGAATCTTTAATACTAAAATTAATCATGTCTTAGATTTAAAACTTAGAAAAATCATAACTAAATCATTTTAACTCCAAATGACCTGAAATTTTATATGGGTTACCACTATACCAGTGGGTAGCTACCATAAAATTTCAGCTTCAAATCTTTCTAGAAAATATTTTTGCTACAGATTGCTAATTATGGCGAAATTAGGTTTTTAGAGAATATCTTTTGCACCACAAATCCAAATTAAGTTTTTCCAGTTTCTATGTCTAGGTATGTTCGTATTTTACCTTGTGTATAAATTTCGTCACATTTGGATAATTTTGCTTGCTCTTTTGTTTAAATGTTGCTCGTCTTATTGGTTGTTTTCGCTCTTCCGCTTAGGATTCGATATTTCATGGTAATCCCAGAACGACCCTCATAACAAGTTGAGCAACAGCAAGCGGTGCAGCAGTTTGATCATTTCCCATTAATCCCATTACTTTTAAAGTCTAATATTTTGTTTAACTTCTATGTATGCATTGCTATTTTGTTGTTAAATTGATTAGTTAATCCTCTAGTTGCATAATCAGTAGGTAAATAATTATCCTCTACTACCGAGCCTAGGTTATTTCTTTGTGATTAGAGTTCGTTGGATGAGCTTTTGTCACTTAGTAGATTTCGAATAAATATTGCTTAGCCATGCCTAGTATCGGTAGTATTGGGCGATCATCGACTTAGTCGGTGATCTTGATCACACAACTACTTATACTACTCCATTATGTCCAACCCTTGTGTTTTATTGATTTACAAATCAAAACTGAAAACAAAACTATATCTTGACTTGGGCACAATGGTATGTTGATGTGATCTGTTGGGTGTGTGGAATGGTGCCTAAGTCCCCAAGGACCGAGTTACTTGTGTCACTAAGCCAGCGCTTATTGCGTGCTAACCACACGAGGGGATATGGGACCTCTCTTGACTAAGTACTTTGGGAGGTGCTAATTATGAGCTGGTCGGTGGGTGTGTGCGTGTGTGTGTTTGTGGTGTGCGAGGAGCATTAGGTCGTCCTGTTAGGGTGCCTAATGTATCCTTCTCCCGTGGGTTGCGGCTCTTAATTAGCATCGTCCATTGGAAAGCGTCTTGTAGACTTAGCCGTGCTGCATACCAAAGGAAGTATGCTAACCGTGGTGGTGGAAAGGCGGTCTATCGTGTGGGTACATTGGTACACCCTGCAGGTTAAAACTATTCGAATAGCCTCGCCCTAGGTTATGGACATGCTTGGTAAGGTCGTGCAAGAACTAGACTACAACCTTTTAAAACTTAACTTGACATGGGTGGTATGAAGGGTACTTCATGCTATTGTTGTGGTGACTATGGGTTAGTCACTTCTAGGTTGGTGTTGTTCCCTATCTATGTTATTATTGTTTCTCTTTATTTGAACAATAAAAGTTAATTGCAAACTTGCTTTGAATCTATTACCTTATTGTAAATGAAAACTTGCTTTATGCCGAAAATAAGTCCAAAGCCTCCTCCACTTAAATAAAGCTTGCATGTAGTTAATTATAGTTCTGTTATCTCACACGTCAGTCTTGCAGTACAAAAACAAGTTTTGTACTCATCCGCTTTGCTTAATATTAATTGTTGCGAGAGAAGAAGGTGAGCCCCAAGGGCCTCACTTTTGTGAGTCTGTTTGCGCTGCTTGGGACGATTAGCTTGGCGGTCCGGTTGGTTGCCTTGTGGGTAAAGGCACACCGATTGGCTTTCGTTCATCGCCATCTTATGGCCATTTGCTTCCAGTGTATTTACTTATCTTTATGAATTTTGGCAGTCGGCCTCTTTTTTGTAATAACTCTCTTTATATTATCTATGTCTTTCGATTGTTGCTTTTGCTTGACTCTATGTGTATGAATGGAATTGATGCATGATTTTGTAGCGGGTGTGTATATCTGCATTTCTGGGAAGTATACATATCTCGAGGCTTGGTTTATTTGATTTGTACTGTTAGGACCAAGTGGATGGTTAAACAGTACAAGCCGAATAAACCGGGGTCCTCACATCTGGGCAGCCATCTTCTCCTCCCTTGCTGCTGCCACCCGAAACAACAAGGAGGATGAGCCCGGGTTGCAACGTACAAGGAAGAAGAAGAGGGGAAAAGAGGGGAGAAAGGAGGAGATTGAGAGAGTTTGTGATGGCGGGCTGTTCTTCATCTTCCCGCGGATCTACAAGGGTAACAAAGAGCTAGCTTCACGGTTTGATGTTTGTTAGATGCAAATATGATTAGTTGTTTGGATCAAGTCTGTTTTTTTAGTAGATTCAATTCTGTCCAGAATGTTGTGGGGTCTGTTTCGTGGTTTTAGAGGCCGAATCTGAGATGATCATCTCCTGGAGTTTTGTAGGTCTTGTTCTTAGCTTTCGTTGGCCGCCAAGATCACCTCATTCCGACTTTTGAGTCAAAAGTTATGATAGATTTACTATCTGCTGTCCAGAATCCTGACGAGAATTAGCAGTCTCTGTTTAGGTTGATATATGGCCTAGTTAGAGGGTGATTCAGAGGTCTTGCCCATAACAAATTTTGAAGGTGATATCACTAGCTTTCAGGATTGATAAAGAACACCTCATTTGGATTTATAGATCAAAAGTTATGCACTTTTCTTTGTGACTGTCCAGATTGTAGATCAGTCTGTCCAGATTGTATGTCAGTTTCTATCTTTAGTTTTGACCCGTGTGCCACTTTTTGTTAAAGGCAAAATATGAATGTCGTGCCAACTAAGTTATTGTAGGTAATTCCATAACCTTTTCAGATTGTTAAAGAACACTCAATTCGGAGTTGTAGTTTAAAAGTTACGGACGTTTTAGTACTGCTGTTTTTTTTATGTTCAGACAGTTTCTGTTCTGCTGTTTCGTTTGTCAGTTAGCAACTTAGTTTGGCCGAATTGGGTTATCTCGTCATCTACAAAGTTGTAGATATATTTGTTAAGCTCGTGTAGGATCTGGGCTCATCTCTTTTGGAGTCCCAGAACATTAGTTTTGGTCTTTACCGTGCTGCTGTCCAGATGGGATTCCATGTTGCTGCTGGAATTTCAGTTTTGGGTTATGACTATGTTTTGGGTGTGCAAGAGGGTATTGTAGAATATTAATTCATGTTGGGCTCTATGTTGTTCTTATTTCGGTTACTTAATTGTTTAGGCCGCGAGGCTACGGGTTTGGGAGCGCCATCGTTGCCTACTAACGCGCCGCAACGCGGAAGGCAAGTACTTTGTTGATTTTAAGTCTTGTGATTGTGAATGTTTACATGAATATGATGTGACAACTTGTGATACCGAAATGCTGAATTGGTTATGTTCTTTCAATATGTGGAGTATATCTTTGAGAGATGATATTAGCATTGTTCATGTTCATATCATGCATTCTTTTATTCATGCTATGTCCACGGGAGTGGATTGTAAGTCCCACCATTCCAATGTGGGCAGGTTTGGACATTGTCATGTCCCGTCCACGGGAGTGGATTGAAAGACCCATCAATTCCAGTATGGGCACGTAAGACCCATCAATTCCAGTATGGGCAGCTTTGGACACCTATATGAAACGTTCTTCATATAGGACTTGGATCCCCGCACTTTTGTTAAGGTGCGGGCTTAAGTGAACACCGACGGTGTGTCACTCGCTATACCGGTATAAGCATGTGTACAGTCCATCCTTGATTGCATTCATTCATTTCAAGTATTTCTGAAGTACTCAATCGATTCAATGTTCGCATTCTTAAATGGTGATATCCTGTTTGTATATATGTTCTGTTTCTTTCACTGTACTTGCTGAGTCGTGGACTCACTCTTGCGTTGTTTGTTTATTTTAGGTAACCCCTGTTGTTGGCTCACTTGGGAGGGAGTAGACACGCACTACTTGTTCACAACATCAAATTCATGTTCAAGACTAAATTTTAGTTCCATATTTCATTCGTTAATGATGAACTGTAATAATTAAACTATAATTGGAGAAGGAAGGATACCTTCTCCACGATGATGTTGATTTATTACCAATGCGAACCTTCTTTATTGATTATCGATGATTAAATAACTTAGAAGGTGAAGGAAGGATACCTTCACCATGTCCTGTTTATGTTAATCTTTGTCATTTGGTTGATATAACTATTTCATATTCTTCCGCAATGTGTAGATTGTTAGAGTAATTAGGTGGCATCTTGGCTTCCGAATAGCCGGGGTGTTACATCCTTAGGAGGGAACTCCTAGGAAGGGATGATCGAGCCAGCCCCCGAGCAAGTGGAAGCGCTGATGAGGATATCAACCCTCCGAATACGGCCACTACTCCATGTCATGGTACAAAGAACGTCTCCACGTCATTTTGGTTCCATGTCAAGCTAGAGTTCAAGTTGGACATGTTTTGGAATCCAATTCGGCCTCCGGAGACAGCTCCGACTTCTAGTGAGCATAACTTTCACATACGGATTTCGTTTGAGGTCCATGAGTACTTGATTGAAACATTATCTCGTCCTCTTTCAAACGGATCAAGCATCACCTTCAAATTCCTTTTGTGCGCACCACAATAGCCAAAACAATCCAGCACTAATTTTGAGCCCGAATCAAAAGGGTGCTGCACCACCTCCACTTGGGCCATGGGCCTTGTAACCCTAGGGGCATGGATCCACCTCGCTGGCTGCCACCCCCTGGTCTTCACACATCCTCATATAGGAGCCACCACCCCTCTAGTCTCCTCGGATTTTGTTTTGTTAAAAGTTAGTTACATTGCAACTTCGTGTATTGGTTTGTGTCGATTAGACCAACCATAATACCGCATCAGAATCTCACTTTATCGAGTACTTTCAATCCTATTTGCAATTTCAGATTACTTATTATCTTGTTCTTATTTGTTCTTCGATTGCATACAGAAATAGACCTTCGTGGTCAAGTCGATCGTGCTTCTAGCAAGGTCGATAACAATCATGGAGTTGGTTCAGCGATTACCGGGCATATTGGTCGTGTATGATTGGTAGCCGAATCATGAGAGTCATCTCCACCAAATCGAATTATCCTTCTCACCGAAAGACTGGGACACCCATTGTCGCATCAGGTGGTATCAGAGCTACAGTTGATCGATGAGAATCTTTTACCTACAGTCCACAAAAGCCATGAAAATAAAAAATAGGGTTAGTTCATCTTGTCCAAACTAATCTGTGCCTTGCAATTTTTCTTTTTAATTTTTGTTTTGTTGAATTTTTTGTTGCATCGTCGTGTCAAGTGTTGATTTCTAGATCTAGTTGGAGTCTAGTTAGTCTTTGTCTAGTGTGTTTTGGGTTGTGTTTTCTTGATCCTTTGCCGAGGGTCATCATCATCCTTCCTACCGCGGCCACCATCTTCATCCTTCCTCCCTGCCGTAGCCACCATCATCATCCTTCCTTGCTACAAGATAAGCAAACCCTGCCACCTTCCTGCCGTCGCTATTTTTCTCGCTGCCGTAGCAACAAATCGATGCTGCCGCCACTTCCCTTCTCTGCCGTGGCACCCAACTCACTGCTGCTGCCACCAAACGTCGCTGCCATGGTATCCCACATGCATTGCTGCCGCTATCCTTCGCTGCTGCAGCATCCCACATGCGCTGCCACCACTGCCCTTCGCTGTTGCGGCATCCCACATGCACGCCGCCGCTGCCCTCCTCTACCGTAGCACCCAAAATGCTCTTCCATCGCTGCTCTTTGCTACCGTGGGAACCGGATCACTCCACCTCCGCTGCTTGATTGCTGTCGCGGCAACTCGACGTCACACCAAACCCTAGTTGGTTTCAGGTTTTCAACAGAAGGACAAAAAAAGAGAGAAAAGACCAAAATTGGTTTCTGGATAAAGAGAAAAAAAAAGAGAGAAAAAAGAGAGAAGAAAAAGAGAATGAGAAAAAAAGAGAAGAAATAAAAAAAAAGGACCAAAGAAAAGTGTCCACCTTTCTGAAAATTGAAAAGTATGTCAAACTTTCACCAAAACTAGTGAAAACTGGTGGAGCCCTTCTACATATAGCCACAAGCTTCCACAAAAAAATTTAGTAAGTTTGGCCCACGGGTTTGAAAGATATAGAAGTTTCAAATTGGAACCCAAGTCAGTTTTAAGTCTGACTAGGATTCTGTTTCCGAGATACCTTCAGTAAAACGGGCATAACTTTTGCATACAGTGTCCGTTTTTGACATTCTTATGCTCATTTGAAAGCTAATGACGAGGCACATCCAAGGAAATCTACTTGCTTGTGTTAGTCGGCATCCAAGTGTAATATCCCGAAAATGAGTTAAGATTTGAATCGAGGAAGTATAAAATTTGTTTCGGGAGAGATCGATTTTACGGGGAAGAATCAAACGGAACGACGGGAGGGACTAATTGGTTTGATTGTCAGTGCTGCAGTTTTAGAGGGGGGAAATAGCTTTTTGGCGGCAACTTGGGCCTGGGCCAAGGCCCACCTAAGTGGCCGGCCAAGGGGCTCCCCTCCCCCAAAACCCTAGTTCCCTCCTCCTCCCCCTTTCCCCTCCCCTAGCAGCCGGCCGCCCCTCTCCCCACCTCCTCACCTCTCCACCTCCCCTTCCACCCTCCCTTGCGCCCTCCCCATCTCCCCCATCACCTCCATTGCTGCTGTCCAAGGTGGAGTAGGAGCTCCCTTGCAGCCGGCCAAGGAGGAAGAAGAAGGAGAAAAGAAGAGAAAGAAGGGGAAGAAGAGAAGGGAAGAAGAGGGAGAAGAAGGGATCCGCAGCGGATTCGTGGTGGTCTTCATCCCCGCTGTGTGCTCTCTCCGTTTCGGCAAGGGTAACCCGTGGTTCTTTGTTTTAGGTCGTTTTCTAGTTGTCTAATTTTCGGATGCCAGTTCGTCGCTATTCTGCAGCAGGGAAGTTTGTCGGTTTTGATTAAGTTAGAGGCAGATTTGGGTCTGGGTGTCTCTAGGAAGTTGTAGCTATCGTAGTTACCTTTCATTGCCGACAAGAATCAAGTCATTTGGACTTCGGTAGCCAAAGTTATGAATTTATTAGTACTTCTGTGTTTCTGGAGAGAAGCAGATTTGCTAGTGTTAGTTAACCTGATAGAAGCGCATATTTAGAGGGGTTTCCAGAGGGTCTCACCATAACGAAAAACGAGGCTAATCCTCTTAGCTTTCAGGAAAGCTAAAGATCACTGAATTTGAACGAACGTAGAGAAAGTTATGATAGTTTCTTTGTCGCTGTCCAGAGACCCGACGTGAAATATTTGCTCTGATTAAATAGATTGGTAGGTCTGGTAGATGGCCGAATCAGAGGGTCTCCCCAACTAAGTTTATTTAGAAATTTCAATTACCTTTTCAGATTGTCCAAGATCATCCTATTTGGACTCCTGAGCAGAAAGTTATGAATTTTTGAAGTCTGCTGTCCGTAGTGACCGATCGCTAGAAATTAGAAAAGCTAGACGTGATAAGAAGATTAGCGATTTCGATTGTAATGTGATGTATGATTTTGGTCCAGTATGTTATTCTTAGTTTGGGGTTATCTTCTTGTCCAGTGGCAGCGAGATCCCAAGGGCAGCACCCACTTCGCGTCCGCTGCTGCGCGCGGTTGAGGCAAGTACTCGGGTTATAGCGTATTTTCGGTCGTATGATATGATTGTGGTGATTGCTTGTTGTAGCCTTGCACGAATGTTAGCGTAATGAGTTTTCCTTTTATCTTGATGAATGCAAGCTATGGTTAATGTTTCCCTTGAGCGTTGCTAAATCATACATGTTGTTATGTACATGTTAAATTCGTGTATATGAAAGACGTGGGCATGGAGCAATTGCATGTTCCAATCGTGTTGGAGACTTGGTCATACATGCATGTTTTTGATATATGATAGCGAAGTAAGGTTGCTGGCATGATGTTTATATTGAAATTGGTGAATGCTCTAAGTATGATTATGCTCTATTTATGTCCGTTGTTATTGTACTTGGTATATTGATGATGAATAGATGTTGTGCATGTGCATATTGAGATCATCTTTGAAGCTTGGTCACGTGGTGACCAAGTATGCATTCGTTGAGGTCCCGTCATGTATTGGCGGGCTTGAGGTCCCCACATTGGTGCAATGTGGGCTATAAGAAAGAGGTCCCCATCATTCGGATGATGGGCAAAGGTCCCTATACATGTGGTGTATAGGCTTTTGGTCCCCGTGCTGAGGGCACGAGCAAGGGTACACAATGACGGTTGTATACCCGCATTACACGGTAAAATGCGAAAGAGATAAAGTTAAAAGGTGCATTGCATTGGTTGCATACACATGAGCATGAAGGCTTTACTCGTGCATTGTTTATCTTGGATTATTGATGCTATGAATGTTAACTTGCTTAGCCTTGTTGGTACTTGCTGAGTCTTTGGGCTCACTCTTGCTTTGATGTGTTTTAGGTACAACCGCAAGGCGGCATGCATGGGAGGGAGTAGATGAATTGGAAAGCACGCACTACCTCACAACATTAAAGCAATTGTCATTTAGCTTCATATAAGAATAAATAGATCTGAGAAATACCCATGGTTGTTTTATGATTCTGATTATGGTTGTGAGAATAGTGTTAATTTGATTACACTCCTATGATTATCTCTTATGCATGAGTGAATTGGATTATGAAATTATTGTTAAATGTTATGTTTACCTGTTAGAAGCTATGGATAGTTTGAGATTCAGTTAAGCTGTAATAATGAGAATAGAAAGTTTTGGTTATGTTTATGATATTATTCTACACGCTTGAATGAACCTGATTAAGATTATTGATAAATGCCTTGATCAATTGTTGGAACCTCGGTATAGGCGACTATACAAAGGAGGTTTTGTCGAGATTTTGTAATTGGTCTTAGTTTAGCTTAGTTTAATTTAGTTTTAGTAGCATTCCGTGCTCAATGTTGAGTAGGGTGTTCTGATTGGTATCGAGCGAGTCAGAGGTCCGTGGTGACTAGATATAAAAAAATTGCTAATGTTAACCAACTTAAAAGTTTGACACACCGAGCACGAGAGGATGGGGATGGGTCAATCTTTGCATTTACGTTCCGTTATATCGTTTTGATTATTGCTGATATGAATTGAGTTTGACCGCTTATTAATTAATTATTATGATTATTATGAGTGGGATTAGTCGTTGTTGAGAGGTTAAGGTCGTGGTTGTGACCTGGCTTTACTGAGGTTACACCACCGTTAGGAGTGGGTATAGAGAAGTGCTACCCGGATATCTTAAATGCAGTGTCGATGAAGAGAATCTTTAGAAGAGTTGCTCTCTTCCCTGAATTTGAATTTGGTCAACTCTTAACCGGTTGCGATTGATGGGTTTCTTTGAAATGTTTGGTGTGTTTCCTTTGGCTTAATTTGCCCCGTAAATCAATTATTGTTTTTCCCAGCCGTTGAGTTATTTTCGCGATTGGTGAATTTTGCTAATTGTCAAGATTGACTTTTGTAGGGGAGTTTTGTTTTTTCTTATTGGAAAGCTTGACCTATTTTATTCGCTTGATGTTTTTGGTTAATAAAAGTTTCTTTTCTAAGTCTTTTAGTTCATGAAGGCTTTGACTCAACGTATCTCTTTTGGGTATTTTGAGCGTTGAATATTATTGGTTGTGTTATGAGTTTCAAGTTAAGTTCGCAGTTGGTGCATGATCGATCTTAACTAAGGTCCTTATCAAAGAAAATTGAATAAGTGGAGGTTGTCGTTTAGTGGTTCTTGATGAGTTATGACTATGAGTATGACAATATTTAGTTGGAATCAATGGAGTTGTTAAGAGGTGTGGTATTTTGATGAATTGGTCTGATTGTTAGGATTGTGGAATCAGGTAGATTTATTGGATAGTATGGAGTAATGTATCTCTATGGATTAGCTTACCCATTAGTGATGGTTATGTTAAGAATGTGTTTGAACGATGCTTTAGAGGATATCGATTGGAAATTTTCAGTAAACTAGTTACTTGATGATCATACAAATTTGCTAGATTAAAAACATGTATATTAGATTAGGCGAACGTTGAGGTAGCATGTTGTGAAACCTCATTTATCTGCGATGAGATTATTAAATGTTGACTTTGTGTTTACAGATGGTTACGCGACTACAAACAGAAGTAGGACCCTATTTGTATACATGATTCATACAATTGACAATTGTTAATGACAGATTGGAGAGGTGTGAGTAACACTAATGGTTGAGTGGGTGATTGAGTAAGTGGCCTCTGATAGTGTGCTTTGCGAAAGTATCATTTGATAGTATGAACTAGTTAAAATAGGTTTGTTTTAACCTTGTGGCTTGTGTTTCCTTTGGAGAACTTTATGATGGGATAAGAGGCTATGATGAGTCTCGCTAAGAGTGTATTGTTACATTACTAGTGTGATTGTCAGTAAGGGAATATGATGATAATATTGAATATTTTGTATAAAGGGACTGGATCGCTCGCCAGATGTTAATTAATTGAATATGTTTCTAGTTCGCATTTGTGATCTTTCAGACCTCATGTTGATGTGATAGCTGAATTTGTTTAGAGCAAAGTGACATGTTGAGAGGTTTTATTAGTTCCTAAGTGGAATAGGTGTTGTGATCTTCAATTACTCTTTGTCGGAAATGCCATGGTGATGCTATAACCAACGAAAATCGAGTAAGGTGGAAGTATTTGAGATTTAAGTAAAGTTTCATAACTTACAGAATATTGAAGTTTGTCTAAAACTTTTGTTCTTGCCCATAAGAGTTTTCCCGAATTCTAAAAGCAGTGTTTTATTCTCGTCTGAGGTTTGATATTCTCTGATTGTGGGACGTGCACCCTCAACTTTGATCATATCTTTTGGTTTTCAAGAACAGTTTTATCTGATTGTTTCTCTTGATCTTGTAACTACTGTAAGTGGTAACGTTTTCTTTTGAGCTGAAACTTATTTCTATTTGCCTCTTCTTCTAAGAAAGGGTTAACCGATCTGTATTGTAAAGTCTCGTAGGTGGTGTCTTGGCATCTAGATAGTGGTGGCCTAGTAGATGGTTTGATGAACCCTTAGGTGTCAAGTCGTCTGAGAGGCTTGGAGTAATAAATCGATTTATTGGAAAAAAAAATCCTTGGAGAGGAATTGAGTTGAAAAGAATATTTGTCTTTGGAGCTAACAGATTTCGTTGTCGCAAATAGTGGGACCTATAACAAGTTGTAGTCCAAGATTTGGTGTTTTTTTTTGACCGAGCATTAGAATTAGCAAGTATGGAAATCTGGATCAATTTATTAGAGTATCGCAATTTGGTAGTATTGCGAGGCTATGAAAGTTATTCTTGATGATGTGGTTTATTGAGAGTGGGGTTACAAAGTAATCAAATCGCCAAGTTAATTAATGGGATAATGGAAAATATTGAGTAACGTCAAGAGTGATTTGACTTTAAATGAGTAACCTTCTGAGGGTTATAATCTTTGTAAAGGTAAACTGGTCAAGAAAATATTTTCATGATGATGTTAATGAGAGAGTATGTTGGAATTATGGGATTTTACGATTTAATCTGAGGATTTCTATCTTTTATATGAGAAGTTCGTTGTAGGAATCTTGGAGTTTAATTTGGGCTTTGCAATTTTATGCTAGGACTTGGGGCACCCAATGATTATGTGTAGAGGAGGTAGATTAAGGTGGGTTTGAACAAAGAGATAATCATTGATAGAGCCCTTTTAGAGAAAGTATATTGTAACACCTGTGTTCGTCATGAGCCCGAATGCTACTAAACAACTCTAAAAACTCTAAAGAAGACAATTCTAATAAAAATTTCGCAGAACCTCCTTGTAAAGTTAATTACATGAAGGTTCCAACACACGAATAATCAAATATTAAATAAACTTCCATTCCAAATCATCAAAGAATAATCGAAACCTGCTAAGAAACCATCATAACTAGAGAGGTATAACATTCCACTACTCCTCATTATTACATTTAATCCAAAGCATAAGACAGATCATATTATTCAAAGACCAATAACTCTCAAGATCAATCATCCTTATTTAGTTCATGTGGTATGTGTGTGACTAGCACCTAATTTCCCCATGCATGTCATTCTTGTCTCGTGTACCTAAACAACAATAAAAGCAGAGTGAGTCCATAGACTCAGCAAGTACATTAAGAAACCATGGCAATAACACACATATAAAGGGAAATTAACATTAAAACATCTCATATGCAAATGCAATGCTCAAGGACTTTATCTTTAACTTTCTCATGTACATTACACTGTAATGCAGAGTATGCACCGCCGCCAAGATACCCATGCTGTCTTGCGCGCACGCACGAGGACCAATTGCCGTTACTCCGCAAGTAACGGGACCTCAAGCCCACACTCCACGAGTGAGGATCTCGGGCCCGCCACATTCATGACGGGATCTCCAAAGGAAACATACTTGGGCACCACGTGACCAAGTCTCAACATGAAATCTTTATGCAAATGCTTATCATGTAATCATCATCAAATTACCAAAATTCAACATCACTTAATCATAGTAAAGCATGAGCATCATTTGAACAATAACCATACTTAAGCATTCATTAAGTATACCATCTTGCAATGCATCCATACAGAATTAACACACAATTTAGACAATCATTCAAAACAACAATGCACTTGCCTCAACCGCGAAGGTGGATGTCGGGAATGAGGTACTGCTCCCGAGCCAAACCCACACCTGGACAACAATTGAGACAGGCTAAGGCTACCATAAGGGCCTAATAACGAAATCATAAACACAACATGAGTACATGGTCCACTAAACGCAACCCCAACGTTAAAGCTAGCTGTCAGATTTCCTTTCAGAGAACAGCCCCTTCGAAAAATCATAACTAAATGTACAGAAATCCAAATGGAGTGATCTTGGACATTCTGAAAAGGTTATTGAATTTCCCTTCTAAACCTAGTTGGTGAGGTTCTCTGATTCGGCCATTTCTAGTCCTACCAATCTAAACAACAGAGTATCAATTTTCACGTCGGGTCTCTGGACAGCAACATTGAAACTATCATAACTTTCTCTACGTTCGTCCGAATTTCATGATCTTTAGTTTTCCTGAAAGCTAGAAGGATTATCTACAACTTTCGTTATACTGGGGTTCTCAGATTTCCACTTTAACCATCACTTTTAATTGGTTTTCTACAATCTGCCTAAATACTGACAGAGCAGTGGAACAGCAGACTTAGAAAAATCATAACTCTCTAACCGTTAATCGGATTTGAGTGAACTTGGCGGCCACTGAAAGCTAAGACAATAACCTACAACTCTCTAGGAGACCAAAACTCCAGATTCAACCTCTAACCACACGAAATTTACCCCGCAAGCCACTGGACGAAAATTGCATTACAGCAGGCCGACTACCACCTAAACAAAGACTAACCAAAAACTCTCCCAAGACTAATTATCCTTCAAGAACAGCGTGTTACCCTTGACGACGCTGCCGGCGAACCCGGATGGCGATCCTTCCCTCTTCCTCTTCTCCCTTCTCTTCTCCTCCTTTCTTCCCTCCTTTCTTCCTCTATGGCCGCTGCAAGGAGGCTTCTTCTCCTCAAGGCCGGAGAATGGAGGAGGTTGGGGCAAGGGGGAAGGAACCAGGAGGTGGTGCGCAAGGAGGTGGTGCAAAGGGAAGGAGAGGAGATGGGGGGCGGCCAAAGGGGATGGGGGCTCGGCTAGGTTTGGGGGAAAAGTGGTGCCTTCCCCTTGGCCGGCCACCTAAGGCCCGATGGGCCGGAGCCCAAGCCCAGTTGGCGAAAAACGTGCTTTCACCCTGCTAGAAGCGAAAATCAACTTTTTCCTTTTGATCCTTTAATAATACCGAGAAGTCCCTCCCAAACTCTTTCTCGAACCTCTCGAGCTTTGGGACATTACATTCTACCCTCTTACACGAGTTCGTCCCGAATTCCTAACCCAGCCACGCCAAGGGACGGATACGAAAAAGACTTAAAGCACAACACGCACCTGTAGAGAATAATTCCGGATATTGCTCGCGCATGCGGGCCTCCAACTCCCAGGTGGCTTCTTTCTCGGACTGCTGCGACCAAAGAACTTTAACATACTTCGTTTTGTTTCTCAAAACCTTCTCTGATTTCTCCAAGATCCGCACTGGCTTTGACTCAAAGGTCAAATCTTGCTCTATGTGTAGAGGCTCTAGCGGTACATGATGCTCCGGATCTCGCAAATACTTCCTCAGCATGGATACATGAAAAACATTGTGAACTCCACGCATAGACTCTGGCAGGTCTAAACGATAAGCCAACTTCCCGATTCGAGCCAAGATCGTGAATGGTCCTATGTACCTTGGGCTAAGTTTCCTCCGTACCGAACCTCACCACACCTTTAGTGGGGGACACTTTCAAGAGCACCTGATCCCCCACTTCAAATTCCAAGTCTCTTCTTCTCACGTCTGCATAACTTTTCTGTCTGCTCTGAGCTGTTAATAGGTTCTGTCTCACCAGAGCCACTCGCTCTACAGTCTTTTGTACCCAATCCGGACCCAAAACTGCCTTCTCACCCACGGCTTCCCAGCAAAGTGGGGACCTGCACTTACGCCCATACAAAACCTCGAACGGAGCGGCTTTTATGCTTGAATGATAGCTGTTGTTATAAGCAAATTCTGCTAAGGGCAATTGATCCTCCCAGCTACCCTTCCAAGACAAAACACAAGTCCGCAACATGTCCTCCAGGGTCTGGATAGTACGCCCGCCCGCCTGCCTGTCTCGTGGATGGAATGTCAGACTCGAGACGGAGTTTGTGTGCCCAAGGCACTGTAAACTTTCCCAAAACTTGGAGACAAACTTGGCATCTCTGCGGAAATGATGGTCTTTGGCACCCCATGTAACCTCACAATCTCCGCACATAGATGGGAGCTAAATCACTTGTTTGAGTTAGTAGAGCGAATTGGTATAAAGTGTGCGATTTTGAGTCGATCCACTATCACCCACATCGCATCCTTACCCCTTGGTGACCGGTAATGCAACTACAAAATCCATAGAAATATCGTCCCACGGCCATTGCGGAATCTCTAAAGGTTGCAACAACCCTGCGCAGACGTTTATGTTCCGCCTTCACCGTTGACAAACACCACATGAGGCCACATAATTAGCTATGTCCACCTTCATCCTTTCCACCGAAATTCGCTTTAGATCACGATACATCTTCGTTTCACCCGGATGAACGAGTATGTACGGGTGCGATGTGCCTCTTCGTAATGTCATCCTTGACCTTTCGCTTTACGTGGTACGCAGCGGCGCCCTTAAACCGCAACGCACCACACCCATCCAAACCGAAATCTCCGTCCTTGCCCAAATCCAACCGCTTCAACCCTTTGCAATAATTGATCTTCTGTTGTGCCTCTCGCACCCGCCTGCGAATGGCCGACTCAAGATCACCGTGTTTCAACACGTGCGGCCCCGCGATAGCAAAATGATATACCCATGCGGTCAAAGTCAGCAATGAGATAATCCAATGTAGCGGGCGTTGCCTTGCGACTAAGAGCATCAGCCACCACATTTGCCTTTCCAGGATGGTATTGAATAGATAGATCATAATCCTTAATTAGCTCCACCACTGCTTGCGCCTTAAATTCAGATCTTTCTGAGTGAAAATATACTTAAGACTCTTGTGATCTGTAAAAACATCACAACCCTCACCATACAGATAATGCCTCCAAAGTTTCAGGGCAAACACTACAGCTGCCAACTCTAAATCATGAGTTGGGTAATTGCTCATGCTTCTTCAGCTGCCTTACGCATAAGCTATCACCTTCCCTTCCCGGCATAAGGACACAACCCAACCCAATCCGAGACGCATCGGAGTACATTGTAAATCGCTTCCCGGGCTCGGGAAGTGTAAGGATAGGGGCGGTCACCAGCTTTTCCTTAAGGGTTTGGAAACTATGCTCACAGTCATCATCCCACCTGAACTTCACATCCTTCTGTGTGAGTCTGGATAAGGGTTTAGCAATAATGGAGAAATCCTGCACAAAACGCCGATAGTATCCCGCCATGCCGAGAAAGCTTCTCACTTCTTTGACGTTGGTTGGCGTCTTCCATTCTACCACTGTAGAAATCTTACTTGGGTCAACTGTGATTCCCTTGTCATTGATGACATGCCCCAGAAATCCCACTTCAGACATCCAAAACTCGCACTTTTTCAGTTTGGCATAAAATTTATGCTCCCTTAGTGTTTCCAACACAAGCCTCAGGTGTCGCTCATGTTCAGCTTCAGTCTTTGAATATATCAAGATATCATCTATAAAGACTACCACAAAATCATCCAGGTATTCATGCAACATCCTGTTCATAGTCTCCATGAAAGCAGCAGGGGCGTTCGTTAGTCCAAAAGACATAACTTTAAATTCAAAATGCCCATACCTTGTAGAGAATGCCGTCTTCTCAATATCCTCCTTTCGGACAGGGATTTGATTATAACCTGATTGAAGGTCAATCTTTGAGAATACCTTGGCCCTCTCAACCGATCAAATAGATCTTCTATACGAGGCAGAGGATACTTATTCTTGATGGTTAACTGGTTAAGAGCACGATAATCAATACACATGCGCCAACTACCATCTTTCTTCTTGGTAAATAGAACAGGGGCTCCCCATGGAGACACACTGGGACGAATGAGATCCTTTGCTTTTAAATCATCCAACTGCTTCTTTAGTTCCTCCTGGAACGGACGGGCCAACCGTAAGGGGTCATAGAGACAGCTCGGCGCCGTACCAAATCAATTCGAACTCTACAGACGAGGTGGGGGCATCCGGTAGTTCTCACTGAAAACATCCAGAACTCCCGAACGACCAAAATTTCTTCTGCACAAGCATGATGAACTCGGCTTCTCCACTAGAGACAAAAGAAACCCATTCTTCGCCGACGGCCACCGGAAAAGACTAGCCATCACAAAAAGTGAGTGAGATGGAGCGCTACATTGAATACTATCTCCGCCTGCACGAGCTTGCGTGGTTATTGTCTTCCAAAACAGAAATGACAAGACGGTAATTATGCAACCATCCATCCCCAAGATGACATCAAATGGCTCCATCCTCATAACCATCGATTAGCAATGAACTCTTCTCCATCTAACGAAATCACACAACCAGACAAATCAGAGCTAGAGAGAATTCCCAGAGAATTAACTAGAACCGATCGAGCTATTGGCTGCAGACTCAAACTCGCCTTACTAACAAAATCTAGTGATACAAAAGAAAAGGTAGCCCCGAATCAAACAGAACAAGTGCCTCATGAATCCACCAAGAGCGCACTGTCACCACATCGGGACGACTCACCGACTCGCCGTCGGCATAGCGTGGAGACCGCTGCTGGGCGGTAGGGGCTCCAACACCTCGTACGGTGGTGCGGGAACTGCCGAGTGCTGAAGGTGCTACTACGGAAATGGAGCCACGTGAGGGGCGGCCAAAAATACCTCGCGGTGGAGCTCCTCCGGGAGCAGGAAGTAAGGCCGAGGCGGTGCCCAAGTTGGAGTAGGAGTAGCGCTAACATCTCAACCGACCGAGAAGAAGGCTGCCGGCGCCGCACCGACACCGCACAGTTCCCACTTGATGATACCGCGGATTCCGCCGACAAACCAATGCCTTATGGCCCTCCTGACCACAATGGCGACAAGACCCGAACCAGCTGCACTCCGAAGCTCTATGCTCACTGCCGCACTTGAAGCACTTCATGCCTTGCCCTGGGACCGGACGTAACCTAGGTGCATTGCAGACGCCGAGAAGTGGAAGAAGATCGGCCCCGTGAACTTGGTCTTGAATGACTTCGCGACCTTTGAACCTCTTGGAAGTAGGCCTCGGAAGGTTCCACCCCACCGCTAAAACCCTCTTCTCGCCGCCACCGCTTCCTCGAGATACCACAGCGCCTTCACCTCCGGCAACTCCTCACCAAGTCGCATCTCCAGCCCATGCCCTCGCTTGTTCGACTGTGGAGCTGAAATCCCGCAACTCCAATGCTCCCAATACCGCCGGAACTCTTGCCCGAGCCCCAGCGAAACCTCTGGCTTTTTCCTCATCATTTGTGGCCACAATGAACAAAACGAACCAGGTTGTTAAACTCGCTTCAGATCACTCACCGCCATCTTCCCCTGCTTGAAGTTCTGCAAGGAGACTTCCATTCGCTCCACATATGAAGCTGGATAAAACCTCTTCCCGAAGTGCTCAACAAAATACTCCCGTGTAATGGTCCATGAGTCTGTCCCGCCATCGAACTCCTTCCCACCGGATATCCGCCGCTCTTCAATTGGAAGGCCACGAACCGAGCCCTCATTTCGATGTCATCCCCTGAGCTCGAAGTGCCTCTCCATGTGTCGCAGACCAATTAGCTGCGTCGACAGCGTGCTCGACCCGGCCGGTGTCCACCTCAAAGCGCTCCATTGATGTAATCCCATGGCATACGCCGCAGTGCCACCGCAGGGTCACCACAGAGCGACAACAGCGCACCGGCGGGCCTCGGTTCTCTGTGCATCAAGCAACCTCTTCCTCCGACTCCGCAGGCTAGCTTCTCCCACTACGAATTCAACCTCGGCGGGCGATGCCTGCCTCGCCGGCTCTCTGCCGGCCTCGACCACCACCTCTCGCCTCCACCCTGCCATATCTAATCATCACAAAGAAACAATCAAACAATAAGCAATTTCATCATCTAGGACCACAAGAGAAATCAAAATCTCAAAACAAGATAATGCAATGCATTAACCCATTCCCACCCATCTGCATAGTGTGTCAAATTTAACCTTTCATATTCCACGGACCTACAAAATCCGCTCGATACCAATCAGAACACCCGGGTTCGTCATGAGCCCGAATGCTACTAAACAACTCTAAAAACTCTAAAGAAGACAATTTAATAAAATTTTGAAACCTCCTTGTAAAGTTAATTACATGAAGGTTCCAACACACGAAATAATCAAATATTAAATAAACTTCCATTCCAAATCATCAAAGAATAATCGAAACTGCTAAGAAACCATCATAACTAGAGAGGTATAACATTCCACTACTCCTCATTATTACATTTAATCCAAAGCATAAGACAGATCATATTATTCAAAGACCAATAACTCTCTCAAGATCAATCATCCTTATTTAGTTCATGTGGTATGTGTGTGACTAGCACCTAATTTCCCCATGCATGTCATTCTTGTCTCTGTACCTAAACAACAATAAAAGCAAGAGTGAGTCCATAGACTCAAGCAAGTACATTAAGAAACCATGGCAATAACACACATATAAAGGGAAATTAACATTAAAAACATCTCATATGCAAATGCAATGCTCAAGGACTTTTATCTTTAACTTTCTGTACATTACACTGTAATGCAGTATGCGCATCGCCGCATACCCATGCTGCTGTGGCGCGCACGCACAGGACCAATTGCCCGTTACTCCGCAAGTAACGGGGACCTCAAGCCCACACTCCACGAGTGAGGGGATCTCGGGCCCGTCACATTCATGACGGGGATCTCCAAAGGAAACATACTTGGGCACCACGTGACCAAGTCTCAACATGAAATCTTTATGCAAATGCTTATCATGTAATCATCATCAAATTACCAAAATTCAACATCACTTAATCATAGTAAAGCATGAGCATCATTTGAACAATAACCATACTTAAGCATTCATTAAGTATACCATCTTGCAATGCATCCATACAGCAATTAACACACAATTTAGACAATCATTCAAAACAACAATGCACTTGCCTCAACTGCGCGAAGGTGGATGTCGGGAATGAGGTACTGCTCCCGAGCCAAACCCACACCTGGACAACAATTGAGACAGGCTAAGGCTACCATAAGGGCCTAATAACGAAATCATAAACACAACATGAGTACATGGTCCACTAAACGCAACCCCAACGTTAAAGCTAGCTGTCAGATTTCCTTTCCAGAGAACAGCCCCTTCGAAAAATCATAACTAAATGTACAGAAATCCAAATGGAGTGATCTTGGACATTCTGAAAAGGTTATTGAATTTCCTTCTAAACCTAGTTGGTGAGGTTCTCTGATTCGGCCATTTCCTAGTCCTACCAATCTAAACAACAGAGTATCAATTTTCACGTCGGGTCTCTGGACAGCAACATTGAAACTATCATAACTTTCTCTACGTTCGTCCGAATTTCATGATCTTTAGTTTTCCTGAAAGCTAGAAGGATTATCTACAACTTTCGTTATACTGGGGTTCTCAGATTTCCACTTTAACCATCACTTTTAATTGGTTTTCTACAATCTGCCTAAATACTGACAGAGCAGTGGAACAGCAGACTTAGAAAAATCATAACTCTCTAACCGTTAATCGGATTTGAGTGAACTTGGCGGCCACTGAAAGCTAAGACAATAACCTACAACTCTCTAGGAGACCAAAACTCAGATTCAACCTCTAACCACACGAAATTTACCCCGCAAGCCACTGGACGAAAATTGCATTACAGCAGGCCGACTACCACCTAAACAAAGACTAACCAAAAACTCTCCCAAGACTAATTATCCTTCAAGAACAGCGTGTTACCCTTGACGACGCTGCCGGGCGAACCCGGATGGCGATCCTTCCCTCTTCCTCTTCTCCCTTCTCTTCTCCTCCTTTCTTCCTCCTTTCTTCCTCTATGGCCGGCTGCAAGGAGGGCTTCTTCTCCTCAAGGCCGGCAGCAATGGAGGGAGGTTGGGCAGCAAGGGGAAGGAACCAGAGGTGGTGCGCAAGGGAGGTGGTGCGCAAGGGGAAGGAGAGGAGATGGAAGGCGGCCAAAGGGGATGGGGGCTCGGCTAGGTTTGGGGAAAAGTGGTGCCTTCCCCCTTGGCCGGCCACCTAAGGCCCGATGGGCGGAGCCCAAGCTCAGTTGGCGAAAAACGTGCTTTCACCCCTGCTAGGCGAAAATCAACTTTTTTCCTTTTGATCCTTTTAATAATACTGAGAAGTCCCTCCCGAAACTCTTTCTCGAACCTCTCGAGCTTTTGGGACATTACATATATGACTGTGAGAGCTGTGAATTCCAAGTTGTTTATTTCTAAAAACATTGAGGAGATGTGATTGCGTGTGTAATCTATTTTGAGATGCATTGGAAGTCATCTGTCAAATTAATCATGTAGATAGAGGAGTTGTTGAGATAAAGTTTGGCGGCGTAGATAGAGCCTTTATACGGAATTGTGGATGATGTATTTCAACTTGAGTGTAACATTGAGAATGTAAAG
The DNA here is from genome assembly GCA_036346255.1 of Ampelocalamus luodianensis. NCBI lineage: Eukaryota > Viridiplantae > Streptophyta > Magnoliopsida > Poales > Poaceae > Ampelocalamus > Ampelocalamus luodianensis. The sequence continues at coordinate 27,518,917 of CM070629.1, forward strand.
TTAAGAAAGATGAGTTAGTGTGTTTTGTGATGAACTGAAACTCCAAAGTTGAGAGAGATTTTATTCTTAAAAGAGATACTGAGAATTTGATACTTCCTCAAAGGAGTGAATTGTTTCTCGATTCTCGCTTGAGTTTTGTGTTGTTGACCAATATCTTTCGTAGTTGAGTTTGACTCGATTTTGGTATATATGATTCTTATCTGTTCGAGAAAGAATAAAAGAAATGATGGATCTGGTTAATTGAGTGGTTTCTCTTTTAGCGATCGTGGTGTTTATTTGCAAATTTTCTAATTGAAGGTGGAAAGATTTTCGTGTTAAATCATCGATTTTGAATTTGACTCCTTTTAGTATCGAGTTGGTAACGTTTGGTTGCGTTGAGAGTTCTTCATTTTCAGTTGAGCTTTGCTGGTAAAAGAGTGTGTTTAGGAAGAGTATTGTTGTTGTGTGTTTCTGGTTAAAGGAGGTGATTTTTGCTTTAGTGAGGAGTATAATTGAGCGGTGGAACACGAGTTCTGTGTTCTATGTGCATGTCGTGTGGTTCGGTATCTTTGGGAGGTTTAACCCAAGATACATTGGGTTGTTTTAAGCTAGTTGGCGTATCGCCGGGATGTCTCGAGTCCATGCGCGAGTGCACGTAACGTCTTGTAACCGGGAGATCCGAGTTTGAGGTTTCGATTGCGCGCTAACCATCGAGTGAGGTCTTACCCTCGAGTCTTGTCCGGTGAGTGTACCGGAATGTCGAGTGGAGCGTTAGTATGCAGGCCGATTTACGTCCCGGTGTTGTGGTCTCTTCATTGGAGAGAGAGGTCACTTGAGAGTTGAAGTCTCACGTGGCGAGTTTAGTAAGAGTTGATCGCATTGGTATCTGTTGTTAAGTTCTAGTCGTGGTTTTCTTTCGGGAAGATTGGCGTTTAGATTCGGGGTCGAATCCTGTTAAGGGGGGTAAAATGTAATATCCCAAAAATGAGTTAAGATTTGAATCGAGGAAGTATAAAATTTGTTTCGGGAGAGATCGATTTTACGGGGAAGAATCAAACGGAGCGACGGGAGGGACTAATTGGTTTGATTGTCGGTGCTGCAGTTTTAGAGGGGGGAAATAGCTTTTGGCGGCAACTTGGGCTGGCCAAGGCCCACCTAAGTGGCCGACCAGGGGGCTCCTCCCCCAAAACCCTAGTTCCCCCCTCCCCTCCCCCTTTTCCCCCTCCCCTAGCAGCCGGCCGCCTCTCCTCCCCTCTCCCCACCTCCTCACCTCTCCACCTCCCCTTCCACCCTCCCTTGCGCCTCCCCATCTCCCCATCACCTCCATTGCTGCTGTCAAGGTGGAGTAGGAGCTCCCTTGCAGACCGCCAAGGAGGAAGAAGAAGGAGAAAAGAAGAGAAAGAAGGGAAGAAGAGAAGGGAAGAAGAGGAGAAGAAGGGATCCGCATGCGGATTCGTGGTGGTCTTCATCCCCGCTGTGTGCTCTCTCCGTTTCGGCAAGGGTAACCGTGTGGTTCTTTGTTTTAGGTCGTTTTCTAGTTGTCTAATTTTCGGATGCCAGTTCGTCGCTATTCTGCAGCAGGAAGTTTGTCGGTTTTGATTAAGTTAGAGGCAGATTTGGGTCTGGGTGTCTCCTAGGAAGTTGTAGCTATCGTAGTTACCTTTCATTGCCGACAAGAATCAAGTCATTTGGACTTCGGTAGCCAAAGTTATGAATTTATTAGTACTTCTGTGTTTCTGGAGAGAAGCAGATTTGCTAGTGTTAGTTAACCTGATAGAAGCGCATATTTAGAGGGGTTTCCAGAGGGTCTCACCATAACGAAAAACGAGGCTAATCCTCCGAGCTTTCAGGAAAGCTAAAGATCACTGAATTTGGACGAACGTAGAGAAAGTTATGATAGTTTCTTTGTCGCTGTCCAGAGACCCGACGTGAAATATTTGCTCTGATTAAATAGATTGGTAGGTCTGGTAGATGGCCGAATCAGAGGGTCTCCCCAACTAAGTTTATTTAGACATTTCAATTACCTTTTCAGATTATCCAAGATCATCCTATTTGGACTCCTGAGCAGAAAGTTATGAATTTTTGAAGTCTGCTGTCCGTAGTGACCGATCGCTAGAAATTAGAAAAGCTAGACGTGATAAGAAGATTAGCGATTTCGATTGTAATGTGATGTATGATTTTGGTCCAGTATGTTATTCTTAGTTTGGGGTTATCTTCTTGTCCAGGTGGCAGCGAGATCCCAGGGCAGCACCCACTTCACGTCCGCCCGTTTCGCACGGTTGAGGCAAGTACTGGGTTATAAGCGTATTTTCTGGTCGTATGATATGATTGTGGTGATTGCTTGTTGTAGCCTTGCACGAATGTTAGCGTAATGAGTTTTCCTTTATCTTGATGAATGCAAGCTATGGTTAATGTTTCCTTGAGCGTTGCTAAATCATACATGTTGTTATGTACATGTTAAATTCGTGTATATGAAAGACGTGGGCATGGAGCAATTGCATGTTCCAATCGTGTTGGAGACTTGGTCATACATGCATGTTTTTGATATATGATAGCTAAGTAAGGTTGCCGCATGATGTTTATATTGAAATTGGTGAATGCTCTAAGTATGATTATGCTCTATTTATGTCCGTTGTTATTGTACTTGGTATATTGATGATGAATAGATGTTGTGCATGTGCATATTGAGATCATCTTGAAGCTTGGTCACGTGGTGACCAAGTATGCATTCGTTGAGGTCCCCGTCATGTATTGCGGGCCAGAGATCCCCATTGGTGCAATGTGGGCTATAAGCAAGAGGTCCCCATCATTGGATGATGGGCAAAGGTCCCTATACATGTGGTGTATAGGCTTTTGGTCCCTGTGCCGGAGAGGCACACGAGCAAGGGTACACAATGACGGTTGTATACCCGCATTCACGGTAAAAATGCGAAAAGAGATAAAGTTAAAAGGTGCATTGCATTGGTTGCATACACATGAGCATGAAGTCTTTACTCGGTGCATTGTTTATCTTGGATTATTGATGCTATGAATGTTAACTTGCTTAGCCTTGTTGGTACTTGCTGAGTCTTTGGGCTCACTCTTGCTTTGATGTGTTTAGGTACAACCTGCAGAGAGCGGCATGCATGGGAGGAGTAGATGAATTGGAAAGCACGCACTACCTCACAACATTAAAGCAATTGTCATTTAGCTTCATATAAGAATAAATAGACTCACTGAGAAATACCCATGGTTGTTTTATGATTCGATTATGGTTGTGAGAATAGTGTTAATTTGATTACACTCTATGATTATCTCTTATGCATGAGTGAATTGGATTATGAAATTATTGTTAAATGTTATGTTTACTGTTAGAAGCTATGGATAGTTTGAGATTCAGTTAAGCTGTAATAATGAGAATAGAAAGTTTTGGTTATGTTTATGATATTATTCTACACGCTTGAATGAACCTGATTAAGATTATTGATAAATGCCTTGATCAATTGTTGGAACCTCGGTATAGGCGACTATACAAAGGAGGTTTTGTCGAGATTTTGTAATTGGTCTTAGTTTAGCTTAGTTTAATTTAGTTTTAGTAGCATTCCAGGCTCAATATTGAGCTGGGGTGTTACACCAAGACCTCCAAAATCGGTCATCTTTGGCCCTGAATTTGCATCACAAGTTTTTCATTTTTGTTTTTGTCGTTTCTTTCGATCATCCCTTCGAAATTTAAGGTTCACCTTAGCTGCAAAATTGTAGATCTCATCGAAACTTTTTAATTGAGTATATATGAGGCATATAAAACTTTGTTTTTTTTATCTTTTGAGACTAACTGTTGTTTGCTGCTAAAACTAGAGGGTTGTTTAGATTGCATGTTATTTCTTTTTTGTGCTCTACATCGTGTGAACAATCTTGTGCCCCTACAAAGAAGTTTGAGTAAGTTGTCTAGCATCTCTCCTAGCACTTGGTGTGAGAATTTTCTCTGCTTACATCAAGTCACATTGATCTTTACGTGTGCATTCATAC